>OY748289.1:21140524-21409768 GCA_963556515.1 Nudaria mundana | reverse complement strand
TACCAATGAAGGACTATCTTGAAATCCTTGGCATAGACGTTCGTCGAGAGCTCAATAATAAAAACTACATCGAAAGATGTATATGAACGATAGTGGCCTGGAACGCCCTGCCTGTGCACGTGTTTCTTCCCACATATAATCCTGGGTTCTTTAAGCGGAGCGTGAATCGGCACATCTGTAGGTCGTCAAGTTAAGGGCCAATCGCTAGACGTCGTCACGACTTACCACAAGGCGGGCGGCGTCAATTTGGCGAACCAAACATAAAAAAATAAAAAAAAACTGTACTAGTTTTAAGAAATCACTAAATGTTTGTTCAGAACAAGAAGTGGTTGTAAAAAAAATATTGTCTCCCATTTACAGAAAAAATCAAGATAGTAGGTAGCTAGTGTCTAGAGTGTCAATTATTTATGTCCAAAATGGCCGAATGAATTTAATAAAAAGTTGCAGGTACATTGTAATTTTGAAGAAAAAAAATTGAAACCGTTGCCTTGCGATGAAACAGTAAAACAGTGTTTTAATTTATATCCTATAAGTATAGGTAGGTGTTTTTAGGGATTGGTTGACATTTCTTACATTTTTTCAATGAGAATATGCTATTTGAGGAGGTTATTTTCAAACTGCATCATTTCCACTTTTCATTATTTTGAGATATTCGAGAAAAACAACTCATAGCCTGGCTTTATATTATTTCTGCTGATTTATGTTTTCATTTTATCATATGACTTACCAGCTGTTGGTATGTCCAATATTTAGAATATTTTTGCAAAACCTTTGGAGTTATTAAAAAAACAAAAATGGAAATGATTCATTTTGTTTGACACTGTTGGAAATGATACAGTTTGAAACAAATGTTTTTGGAAAAGATTCAATTAGAAACAGATCCCTCTTGATTCACCCTTGATTTGAGGGGCTCGTTGTCATACGAACATCTATGGCAGTCGTTAGGGGTAGTTGGAGCTCTTACAAATCCGACCGGTCTAACTACAGAACTCGATATCGCCCATGGGTTGTAAAGGTCAGATGGCAGTCGCTTCACGGAAAATATCGAAGTTCAGCCGAATCACAGTTAGACTGGAAAGCTGACCCCAACTAAGTTGGGAAAAGGTAAATGATGATGACATTGACAGCGACATGAAAAAAGTTCACGAAAGTTAGTGTTGCCAGATAAAAATAATGGCGGTTTACAATGATCGAATCGATGTTAGAATTAAGATCGATTTCATCGTCCGAATTTATTTTCAATGGAAATGTTATAGTTTGTTTAGAAATAGATATTCAGAAAAACTTACTGTAAATGATACGGTTTGTAACCAAATGAGTATCGCCGTGTCTGCACGTATCATGACTGATTGGAAATGATATAAATTGATCAAATCCATCTTTTTAATGCTGATTTTCGTCAGGAATTGTTTCGATTTCAAAAAAATACTTTGTTTTAGACTATATAATTTAGTATTAAGAATCGGATGACGCGATAAAATTAAAAATATCAAAAGTTGGAAATGTTGCGGTTTGAAAATAACCTCTTCATTTATTTCCTACTTTAACTATGTGCCAATAATTGGACGAGTATATGCTAATAATAGGATTTCTGTAGAGTTTTGGATTTAAGTACCAAATATTTATTTAATACTATTCAATTACATAATATGTACAAATGAGTAAAAACAAAGATTTAATTATGTCACGTGTTGTCTACTAGCTTATGAAAATAAGATTTTATGGTGATTTAATTTTGGCTACTAATATAGTACTGACTACTTCAGTGCCAATAATTGGGTAGTTAGTTTTATATTATACTAGTGGTCGCCCGCGACTTCGTCCGCGTGGTAATTTAGATTTTTTCCCGTTCCCGTCGCGCCGCGTCGCTTAAAGATAAACTTATCGTTATATTTTGAACAATTCACACAATATCTTTATAAATTGTAGCCTATGTGTTATTCTGATGTATAAGCTATATTATTGTTAAGTTTTATTACAATCCATTCAGTAGTTTTTACGTGAAAGAGTAACAAACATCCATACATAGGTACTCACAAACTTTCGCGTTTATAATATTAGTAGGATAATATGTATGTATATTTGTATAACTTTTAGAGGTTTTATTTATCTTGAACCTACTTACTACTAAGTACTAAAGTCCCAATAATTGGGTGGTTTCATATAATATAATTATTAATTCGAGTCCGAGACACCCAGGACTTAAATTGGCTGTGCCATATCAGCTTCCTTCTTCCTTTCCTATCCTAGTGCTTTCGTTTCGGCACACAAACGGCGCCGATTTCAAAAATATTTTTTCAAATAAAATTACACTTTAACACATAGTATACATCAACTGAACACTGTGCGAGTAGAGAACATTTATGAAGCTCGAATTTAAATCGAACAGCGCCATCTAGTATAAATTATATAGTATCTAATTAATACATTTTATTAATTTAATTATATAATATCGCAAGTAGCAGCAGTAACTTTGTCACGATGGTATGTACGACATCATGTGTCGTTATCGTGCAATGTGAAAACGCCCGATCTGTGATGCACGTTACGTGAGTTCACCGCGCCTGGTTCTGCTGCTACTCCTCCATGCTTGGTTCCAGACTTTGGTTGCTCAAGTCGATGTGCTTCAAGCTGTAATCCTCATATTTGGAATCTCAATAAAAAGGAATTTTGACAACGCTAAAAAATTGTCATGAAATAGTCATAAATAGTCGTACATGTAAAAAAATAGTCGTATTATAGTTTCGGCGTTATAGTTAGTTAGTGCATAAGTTAATGAAGATTATGGCTTGAACGTCAAGCTGTAATCCTCATCTCTGGTGCAAGCAAACGGTAAAGCCTATCGAATTGGTGTAGGTTCCAAAAAATAGTCATGAAATAGTCGAATCGAGATCATCATCTAAAATCTAAACGGCTGGTGTGAAGAACCTGAAGAAATTTATAATGGTAGTCCATGTTATAAACCTTGAAGGAAACTCATTTGTTAAGAGTGTTCCCTCTCAAAGAGAACTGATGCTGGTACAAAGCCAGCGAAAGGCTTACATTTTTACAATTTATATTGTAAAACATACCAATTCTAAAACCAAGCACTTCATATTTCAGAAACATTTATACCATGTACGATGAAGAATGAAGCCACAATCGGGACACATTATATTAACAGCACGTTTACTTTAGATGGAAAACCAATCAAATGTTCCAATATAGATGAGAGCTATAGCACAGAACTAAACTTCCACTTGAGGACTTTAAATGCCGAAGAAAATGGTCAGTAAAGTAATGGTAGTGTGTGTTTTTTTACATTTATTTGGTAAAAACTACCCAGACTGCAGAGATTGATGTCTTTCTTATGCTTAGTTGATGTCAACTTTTGTCAAAGAAGCAACATTCTCTTAGTAGGTACGGTTCAGTAGATGAAAGTATTTTTTTTATATTGTTTATATTTTTTGGACATTCTCACACGAAGTTATCTAGCCCAAATTAAGCTAATATAAGCTTGTGCTATGGGATCTAGACTACTGATAAATAATAGTGTAATAAAGTGTGTAGTGTAAAGCTAAATCCAAGTTTGTGGGGTCCCAAACGTTTTCCACCATCTTGAAAAAGGGTTGCAAATAGCTATCGCGCTCTATCGGGGGATCTTTCAGGGGTTAAATTTTTTTTTACTGATCATTTTACAGTAACATTACATTTTTACATTACATTACATACATATACAGCAACATTTTTTCGCTAGATGGCGCTCTCTAGCAAACATTGCAATGATATAGTTCCGTAAATTATTTTAATTTAAAAATATAAACACACGTCTAAATGCAAAACAAAGGTTAAAAAAGTTATTAAACAGTGATAAGTGATGCTATAATACAGCAATACACCAATGAAACAGTAATTAGTGACTAAGTGACTGTGAGTGAAAAGTTCAAATGCCATTAAAAATAAATCCACAGTTTAGAATCTATTTACCAAAAAGACATTATAATAAATAGAAAACAACGAATTTGAATAATTTGCTCATGTGAATGTGCTCTTAAAAGTATATTATTGTGAAAATATTACCAAAAATCAATACTTGCAAATGTACTAAAGTTTTGTGATGATGAAATACCTATCTTTCCACCGTCAATATTAAATAAATCAAGAAATGGACTTTGAACTCAATACACTTTAAAAATATTATCGATACCTAATCTCATTAGAAGCTATCAACTATTTAGTGCAGCCACTTAAGTAGTAACTTGGTCTGAGGGCTTAAATCTGAACTGTATAGCTTTTTGACATTAATATTTTTGACATTTAGGTAGTAAATTTTTTGTAATTTTTTGATATTTTGACATTTAGTTCTTTGACATTAATATTTTGACATTTAGAGGTTTTTTTTTGACATTTTTATGACATTTAGTTCTTTAGACATTAAATTTTTGACATTCTATTTTTGTAGTTACTTTGTAATTCATTGATTTCGTGACATTTGCTTAAATATTTTCTTAATACAATTTTAATGAATTTTATTAAATAATGCAATTTTGGTTAAATAACTGGCATTAATATATTTATGTGGTAGGTATTATAATTTGAATTGTATAGCGCTAATTCTATGTATGTATCTGGGTAATTGTAATCTGCATGCCTGTATAGGTAGAACATGGTTCGAGCATGTATATCCTATAACATCTTGGAGATAATATAATATGTACCTGTGTTCTAAGATTAAATAAATATGAATATGAATATGAATAAATTTCAACAGAGCATATTTGTAGATGAGTTTTCGAGGAATAATTTATTTATAAGGGTTTTACAGCGCTCCGAAATTAACGACAACACGGCCTAATGACAACCTTGAAAAAGGGTTGCAAATGGTTATCACGCTCTATCAGGCAAACTATTCATCGCACAAAAAAGTTGCGACAACATTCTTGTCGCAAATTAAATTCTCTACAACTTTGTGCTTTTGTCGTAGAATTAAACATGACAAGTAATTAATGTTAGTCCTCTGACTTTTGCACACCCAAATGTAACATTTCAATAGACTATTTGGTAGATACGCATTTCCAGTGCGCGTGATGGTCATCGGGTTTCAGGTGTTTAACGCCTGATGACCGTACCTAACATATAAAATTTCCTTGTGGTACGTAGGTAGATATGTACCTATTAAGATCTTAACGACCCGATACGTTCTTATGCTAGTAGGTATTTTATGACACAAATACAGTAAATATATTTGACACATTTCCACTGCTGTAATTCCTATAGGTAATTATTTAACACGTCCCGTGGGATAGTTATAGATATTCAACGCCCGCATCGTAGCACAGTAACATCGGATATTTTCAACCCGATTCCGCACTGAATGTGCTAAAAGTAATATTGTTAGTTCCAGATGCGCAATGGTATATTATCATTGGTTGTTTTGGAGTGTTATTGTTTATGGCCACCGTAGCCATGGTGTGCTATAGACGTAGAAAACTTACAAAAGATGTTAATACAAGACAGGTATGTATTGAAAGTTCCCTTATCAAGGGCACTTAGCTTTCGACACACTTAATTGACCGAGTGAGCGAAGCGTCTATATTTCGAAACCATACTTGACAATTTTGCTTTCGTCTGTGTCTGTAGTATGGGTAGTATGTATATGGCTACTTTTTGTGTCCGATGTCCACGAATCTTAGTACAAGTGTAAGGAACACTCGTGCCAAGAGTCGTGAAGTTTTTGGTGAATTTAAGAAAATGATATCATCGTGACATCGAGACCTCGAGATCGACCAGTGCGTAGCGTGAGACGCCCCGAGGCTCGGTGGAGCGACGACATTCGTCGGATAGCAGACGTTGGGTGAATGAAATTGACCCAAGATCGGAGGGGTAGCGCGTCATTGGAGAGGCCTATGTCCAGCAGTGGACTGATGTGGGCTGATGATGAACGAGCTTATTTGATTGGAAGGCAAATAAAGACAGATATCCCTAAGTACCTTAATAGTATAATATTTGTACCTCTTTACAGATACCATTCCTAAATCAATTTGAAGAAAACGAATATGCATACATAGATAATGATTATAGCTACATAGTGAGCGAAGATAGCGTCACTGCGAACAACTCTTTATATAACGGGAGTATGCAGAGTTATGTCGACACAAGTGTTAGCAAACCTACTATCGTCATTGTTGAATCAACTAACTATGAAAATGAAAATTTTTGTACACGTTTTTTATGAACATGTCAGAGCCAGTGTCGTGATAACTGAGTTGTATTTAACACTGCCATCTCGGGACGCGTTCATAGAAAATTTTCAAAAAAATATTTTGTACCGATAACTCACTAATACTGAACTGTACCGGAGGCTTCACTGCTACGTCTGAATCGACCTTTAATGGACAATCATATTTGATTGCCCATCATGGCCGATTGTGGGGAAGGGGAGTTACGAACTACGTCTGTCAACAATGGACGATGTTACAATACAAACGTCTTTAAACATTGTTAAACATAGTCAATGAATCCGGACTTATTCCGAAATTTATTTTCTCAAAGGATAGAAATATTCTTAATTAATATTCGTGTTGATTAGATTAGGTCAAATTGTATGGATTGTATTTATGAATGGAATTAAATATTGAATTTATAAATTGAATTTTAATTTAAATTAGATCTGAATTTATTTTTGGTTGTATTTGATAATTTATGCCATTACTAACATAGTGTTTTAAGTCATTGTACACTAACATACTATGGGCCTTGAGACGCCTGAAAATAAAAGATATTTATTTTTATTATTTTTTAATTACAATAAGAATTACAATATACAAAATAAACATAATTATAGACTAAAAATATTTACATTACAAAATATCGTTTAAAAAATCCTCCGCGTCATTGCCGACTGGGAAGTTTCCTAGAATGCTGGCTGTGTTGCCACGTTGGATGGCGATACTTATTCTTTGGGCCAGAAAATAGCCAGCCTTCTGCTCCTGAGAAGCATCGATTAGGCGTTTAGCAATGTGTCTATAAAGGCGGCGAGCACTCGGACCCCATGACCCCAGTGTTTCAACCCCAAACGGCTCAAATATGTAATCACCTGCTAGGTTAGCATATTTACGCCGTTTAAGGCCTTCAGCCGATGCCGCAGCAGCGCCGGCACATCCGGATGTGCTTAGAAGGTGTAAAGGTGCTAAGGTGTCAACGCATGTAGCGTCCCACACCAAAGGCCTTCCCATCTTCCACGGTAGCAACGACATACCGTCCGGTCTCTTTCCATCGCTTCGTGCTAAACCATTTGGTTCACGTACGGCCGGAAGACCTGCGGTGGAAAGAGCCCTACGAATTATGTCGTTTAGAATAGCGTGCCGAGGTATACGACCTGCGCTTCTGCTACAAGAAAGGCCATGGTGTCCCAGATTATCGACGGCTACTCCACAGGTGCAATGATGCGGGGATACACAAGTTGTACCCAGTTGTTTTTAATTATTTATTATTATCAGGTCTATTATTAATTTGTGAGTTCATTAGTGTAAGTAATATGTGTTTGGTAATGGTGCTTTACTTGGCTTTGTTCATGTATGTCCAATTGAGATTAAATTGTACGAGTATGAAGTTCTGTGAATCTGATATTTTTAATTAATAATTTAATTCCTGGGTTTTGATCCTAAATAGAATCCCCCAAATTCAAAAGTTTCAGGAAAATTTAAATAAATTAGCTAATCTAAATATTCACACGGCTTTTACAAATGTTTGATTTTGCCTGTTTGTCCCACAGTTTACTCATGCACTTCGCTCATCACCATTTTGGAAACATTCACAGTTTATGGAAAAGGTTGACAAAATCATCCATAATACTCTCAGTCAAATTTTAAATGTGGCCTTGTCGTCCCTACCCAGTTCGCATGGGTGGGCTCGGCATCCGCAAAATTACCGATGCTAGCCTACCGGCGTTTCTGTCATAGGTTTGTGTGTCAACACACTGGTTTATTCTGAGGTGTTGTATAACACAGATGCCATAAATGCAAATTTAGCAGGAGACTACATATTTGAGCCGTTTGGGGTACAGACACTGGGACCTTTGGATCCGAGCACTCGCGAACTTTTTAAAACCATCTCAAAACTGATGAGCGACTCTTCTCTAGACCAGAAGGCTGGTTACTTTTTAGCTCAAAGAATAAGCATTGCCATACAAGTTTAGGACAATTTTTAGTAAGTGTAAATATTTTCTTCTAATGTTAATTTTTTTTCTTATGTTACCTACGTGCAGACGTTCCTACAATTCAGATGTTCATTGTTACTAATCAAATTAATCGCCAGTAAACTGTCTGATATATATGAGTAATATTATACTGGCACACAGATAGACCATTGCAAATTAACACAATATCCTGCAGGGCAAGCATGGCGGTAGGAAGAGTTTGTCGAAAACCAATGATATGATAGGAAGTTTCAAAATATGTGTTAATTACATATTATATACGAGTACGAAGTAGCTGGTATACGAGCTCGTAGTACGAAGCGAGTGGCATCCCAAGTCTCTGGTTGATTAGGTCACGTCGTCGACATTTTCTGCGATATCATTGGTTATCGACAAACTCTTCCGATGCCATGTTCATGCTGCTGGTAAACTTCTATTAATTTTTAATTATGGTTTACAAGAAAGAAAATTAAAGGGAAAAGTTAAATTAAGAAAATTTAACTTGAAGGGGGTCTCATCTTAGTGTCCGTCAGAATGACTGGTTGCCTGCCTCATTTAGCATCGAGACAGTGATTAAAAATTGCTACCTAATTGCTACTGTCTGCTACCTACAACTAAATAATTGCTACCTCATTAATTTTGAAAATACGAGGGTGGATTGAAAAGTAATCGGCCTAACCAAGAAAATAAATACATAATAAATGAAATATATTTTTATTTTTCAACGTAATCACCATCAAGTTCAATGCACTTTTGCCATATTCCCTTCCAAGCATTTAGCCCGTTAAAAAAATGATTCTTTTACAGACGTGTGAACACGAGCGTTATCTTAATGAAACAGGACTTTTCTTGTGATAATTCCTGGACGTTTTTCTTTTATTTCCTCTCGTAAACGACGTAGTAAGGTGCAGTAATAATCAGAGTTTATATTCTGACCCCTTTCAAGATAATCAACCATATTCACACCCTTCGAGTCCCAGAATTCTGAAGCCATCACCTTACTTGCCGACAAAATCGACTTAGCCTTTTTGGGGGGTGGTGAACCAGGTCTTTTCCACTGTTTTGATTGTTGTTTTGTTTCCGGTGTACAGTAATCAGTGGCGAATGTTCTATACATTCCCATAAGCCCGGAATTCCCTAAAACATTTCAAAATAATATAATAATAATATTGTACCATTGACCCTAAAATAATATTGTGTATTGTAATATTGACCCTTTTTTTTTTTTTTTTTTTTTTTTATTCCGCGGCTTGTGGCTGCGGCCGCACCTACGTCCATTGCCGAGTGCCTCCGGTAGATACTGAAAGAATTCCCAGTGGCACCCGGCGGACCTTGGTCACTTGAGTGGCCACTGCGTGGTGGTCGGGTGTTACCCCGCATCTCTAGGGTCGGGTTTTATCCCGCGTCGGTGAGTGAAGGCGTGCATGGGGTGAAGCCCCACATCACGCAGCCCTTCTAGCCTGCTTCTGTAGGGACGGTGGGTTGCTAATCCATCGTCCTCAGGCCCCGATCATGGAGGTCGATGGTCCTGGGCGTAGTCACGTATGCGGCGCCCTCGCCGCAGACTTCGGAACTCAGCGGGGAGGATACGCTCCCTCGCCCTTCCGGCCGTCTCCTTCACGAGCATAACCTGCTCGCAGAAGGAAACGGCCGCGTTCCACTGGCTCTCGCTAGAGACCATGGCTCGTAGCATGGTCTCCAGTGAGAGAGTATCCACGCCCAGGCCCACAACGAGGTCCCGGCGCTGACTTGCCCACGCTGAGCATTCCACCAACGTGTGGAATGCCGTGTCTTCGCCGGAAGCCTCGCAGTGTTGACACGCGGGTGTGACCTCACGATGCATGCGAAACAGATACCCACCAAAGTTTCCGTGCCCGGTGATGATCTGTGTCGCACGGTACGTGAGGCCACCGTGCTGCCTCTGCAGCCAGTCCTCCATGATCGGTCTCACCGCCGCGATGGTGGTGGTTCCCCACTTAGGTTGCTCAAGTCGCACCTTCCATGTCTCCATGAGATCCTGGCGGAGATGGGACCGCTGGGCCTCGATTTCTCGAGACGCAGGCCTGTGGTCCCGCTCCAGCGCCTCCTTGTGCCATTGAAACAATGACGCAAGGGCTCTCGCTTCCAGGTCCCATGGAGGGGTCGCGGGTAGGAGACATGCAGCCTCTAGAGAGATCGTGCGGTACCCTCTTATTGTGTAATATTGACCCTAAAAAATTTCGAACGATTATTTCAAAATTTCGCGCGCTTATGGTCAATCTCCTATACCGACTAACCGTTCCATGTGATGTGGTACTCTGTACGGTGTTGAGCGCGCGGATGCCATCTCGCTCGCACAAGTTGTAAGTAGACGCAATGCATGCCCGTATAATCGGACTTGCATTTTCTCTTTCACACATATGGATATTTTCGCTATGCATACAATATACTTTAGGTTGGTACCTACCGCCGGGCGCCACTGGAAATACGTTCTGCTTGTAACCAGAGACGCCCGGCAACGGACGTTAGAGCGGCCGCCGCCCTAGGCCGCGGAATTAAAAAAAAAAAAAAAAAAAAAAAAAGGTTGGTACCTATAACAAATATCTTCTCGTTTATAATCCAGGCATTCACTCTGAACATCGTCGCAGTCGCACTCGCACATCATCTCGGTCGCATGGCCAGCTATGTTCGCGTTTGTTTATTTCAGTTTCAGCGTTGTTTTTTATTGTTTAAAAGTTGTGAATTAGTTTATTTTAGTGTTAAATATGGAAGAAATTGTGCCTTGTGATGATTTGCGGTGCTGTAACGTTTTATTAAAAGACCAAAGGGTAAAATCATTAAGTTTTGATCAGAGAAAGTCGTTAGATTAGTAAAGATTCATTAAATAGAGGTAACTTGTTAGAATTAGTTTCATTATTATCGAAATATGATAGCGTTTTGGAAAAGCATATGCAACCTCAACAAAGCGACAAACCCGGGCCGAGTTATTTATCATCTACAATTCAAAACGATATTATTCACTCTGTAGCCGATATAATAAAAAACTATGTTAACTACCGCGAACAATTATGCCTGTAGTGATAATAGCGCATGTAATAAAATAGAAAAAATCTGTTGTAATTTAACTTTAATTTTTAACCGACCTCAAAAATGGAGGTTCTCAATTCCACTGCTTTTAACTTTGATTTTTAACCGACCTCAAAAATGGAGGAGGTTCTCATTTCGACTACTTTTAACTTTGATTTTTAACCAACCTCAAAAATGGAGGAGGTTCTCAATTCGACTGCTTTATTTTTTTATGTTTGTTACCTCATATATCGGGCATGCAGTCCTCGGCTTGTGAAGCTTCACCCCTAACAGTAATGAACCCATGTTTCATCCATAGTAACAAAACGATTCAAAAAATCACATTCATCAGCTTCAAATAACTCCAAACAGTCGCGTGCAATAGTCAATCGCATCTTTTTTTGCTCAACTGAAAGCAGTCGCGGAACCCACCTCGCAGACACCTTGTGGAAACCCAACACGTTGACTATTATGTTTTGAGTACGTTCATAAGAGATGCCTATAATCTCGGCTATGTCTCTAATTTTCAATCTGCGGTCTCCCATAATTAAGTCGAGCATTTTCGTCAGTAGTGGACGTCGAAGGCCTTCCTGAGCGGGGTTCGTCTTTCACACTCTCTCTACCACGCTTGAATTCTGCTATCCATTTTTTGACGGATGAATATGAAAGAGCGCAATCCCCTAATGTACGAGTACTAACCATATCATCATGGATGGCTTTTGATGACAGCCCCTTCTTATGGAGGTACTTAATGACGGCACGCTGCTCGATTTGCTCCATTTGCGGAAATGATGTCAGATTGCTTTGTTAATAAATTTATAAAATTAAAACTAATTATCGCACACGTTTCAAACTTCACACAATTAACAGGTCTGAACTGAACTAAATAATGTAAGTAGATTTTATTTTTAGAACTAAATGGATTAGTGTTAGGCCGACTACTTTTCAATCCACCCTCGTATAAGGAATAACAATGTCACCAGACGCCATTCTGACGTCAGAATGGCTGGTCTTAGTTTGAGTAAACTAAACAGAGTTGAGTTATTGTTTTAGCTTCAATAATTGCTACCTAACTGCTACCTACTCATCTATCAATTTCAGCCTTATAACTATATCAGTTGAAAAGTTATGATTATTTAATTGCAACTTACGTGTGGTTTGCTAAAACTACTGCATCAAACGGTACGGTTTTTTTTTTTTTTTAATTCCGCGGCCCAAGACCGCGGCCGCTCTAACGTCCGTTGCCGGGCGTCTCTGGTTACTAGCAGAGGGTATGTCCAGTGGCGCCCGGCGGACTTTGACCACCTCTGTGGTCTCTGCGGGTGTTTGGTCGGGACGAGAACAAACGGTACGGTTGTCAAAAAAAATTGCAATTACAAACACTTATTAATTTATTACAGAACTTTATTACCTACTTAAAAGCAAGTTAATCATAACGACAACACTTAAATATTGGCTCAAAACATATGCACAGAGCTTTATATGTGCACCAAATTAAAAGTTTAAGTATGAAAGTCAACAAAATATACAAAATGCAATTAATATTAGTATCTTAAAATATTAAGAAAGAAATTATATATAGATCACAAAAACTGATGTCATCGGCGGGACTCGAACCCACGGCCTTTCCCTAACAAGGGGACTGACTGCTCTGACCAACTGAGCTACGATGACCACTACCGACAACATCGAATTTTTGCTTCATATCATATTCATAATTTCTACATCGCGCTATTAAGGTTAGCGTTGGATCCACCTACCGCAGTTCTACCGAACTGACGGTACCAGTGTATCGTGTTACAACGATATTTAAACACTGAATTTTTAGATGAATCCTTACCAAATCCATATATTTTTGTATTTCAAAGCAATGAGTTTGCTTAAACTATTCTTAAAATATTAAGTATGTACTTATAAGTAGTATACTTATGTATAAGTACATACTTATACATAAGTATGTTTATCAGTTATCTAGATCCCATGGTCCGAGACGCCCAGGACTTTAATTGACTGTGCGATAAGATACGGCACGTAAGATTTTGTTGCCTTTCATCAACATTTCATTGCAAGGCAACAGGTATCAATTCCTTTTTAAAAATTACCATATTGCTGCTACTTTTTATTAAATTAATTCAGCCATTTTGGACATAACCCATTATGTGTGCCCAGTGACAGCGTCTCAGTTTCAACTCGAGGACTGGCCGATTTGGCGTTGTTTATCTGTATGTATGTATTTGTGTCAGTTCCGGTCTACAGGCCGCATTTTTCAGCCGATTTTCATGAAATTTGACACAAGTGTTCTTTGTTGCAAGGCGCAACTTTTGTGGAATGGATTTTTCGATGGGGAGGAAAATGGGGGAGATATGTCCCAAAAGGATGTTAGGGACCCGAAAATAACGCGAGGTCTACTGTTCGCAGAACTACTAGTTATTATTATCTATATATTTAATACGACAATTTGTATGTCTGTCTGTCCATCCGTCGCGTTTTTCAATTACAATTACATACATACATTTGCATGAAATATTAAAATATTCGTAGAAGTTTAGGGAAGGTTTATAATTTTATTTTTTATTTTTTTTTATAAATAAAAATAACCGGGATAACTAGTTGTATTTAAATCACCTGTTTTCATATTTTTTTATCAATGACAATAATCAATGTATCAAAAGCCAGCATACATCATGTTCCTATAAAATATGGGGCAAACTATTGTAAAGGAAAAGCATTCATTTATTTTTACTTTAAGTTAATTTAATTTCAATTCAAATTCATGTATAGCACAGACAAAAGATAAATATTAAATAGGCTTAGATCAAAAATACCTAGATTACCGATCAGTGGTTTAAAAACGGCACCACTTCACCTCGGCCATTGCACACCTGCGCGCTTCAACTGCGCGCCGTACTAAGTTCCTAAAATTCCGCTTGCTGACTCTCGAGGGATGCGACAACGGCGCTGTACATTGATGCTTTTGTATTAATTATTACGAATTATTTCTATGCCAACCATCAATGTACAATCTTGTTTATTTTATAGATGGTATTTGTAATAATTACCTATACAACGTGTTTCATATTAGTGTGGTCATATTTGACCCTCGTTACACATGCGCGTTGAGTTAACTATACGCACGGACAAAATTGCAAATACAAGTTTAGTTAAAACTTTTAAGGTGTCATGTAAATTTAATTGATTTGTTCATTTAATCGATATTTTATAAACCCAACACTACCTAGGGTCAAATTTATTCGTAAGGTTCAGTCCTCTTCGATGAATCGTAAACAACTCTTATTTCATATGCTCCTGGTACAGAATACTATTTTGTAGTAATGATAGGTTGTGGACTTTAAAACAACAAAAACTAACCGATTTCATTGTGCATGTCATCCTGGTAGATAGGTAGGTACCGTGTTCCACAATAAACACAACTAACTCACTAATATCACGATACTTAGATAAACATTATTGAATTTAATAAAAAATACACTTCCTACCTCTAATAAACACAAAACTAAAAAGTAGGTACTAAAGTAACGGCTCGAAATGTTCGCCGCCTTGATCAATGCACAGTTGGGTCCGTCGCATCATGCTGGCAGTTACATTACACAGCATGTCTGGAGTTACACTGCTAAATGCATCAAATATTTTAGACTCCATATCTTCACGCGTGAGACATACCGCACTGTACACTTTGTTTTTGACATAGCCCCACAAAAAAAAGTCAAGTGGTGTGAGATCCGGTGACCGGTGGTACGAAATCAGCCGGTGTCAGTTCTTGGGTGTGCCTGAAGTGGTACGGATGTTGACCATCTGCTTTTAGCACGCGCCATACTCTCAAATGATTCATTCCCAGAACAATTCCAGCGCGGCGAGTACTTGTTCTGGGATTGGATTGAAAATGCTCGAGAATACTTTCTTCTTGCTCTGGTGGTACAACAGATGGTCTGCCTTCTGAGCGGGAACCACGGAAAGAACCAGTGTCATGTAAACGGTTCACCATTTTTCGGAAGCACTCCACAGATGGTAACCGCCGCCGTTCACCTTCGAGTCTATTGTCCACAAATCTTTCTCGATAAAGGCGACGAGCTTCACGCAGACTGCCATCGGCTGCCCCGACGCAAAGTATCATTTCATAATATTCACTATTACTTAAATACGCCATGATCGATTAACACAGATTACTACGTACGCCTAATATCAAAGTTTACTTGCAACTGAAAAGAAATTAGATAGTTGTAAGTGTTGCCCAAGTGCAATGTCTTATTTCCTTGAATTACGTCGTAATTTTGGTAAAAATCTAATAAAAGTACCAAGTAGGTACTTAGTTTTATTTATGAAAAAAAGCTAGTAGGTACCTAGTATAAAATAATTTAAGAGATAAATAATAACATAATTATTATTTATCATAAACACAGGATATTTCCCTAAGACCTATGAAATAAAATAAAATTGTTGAATGCCAGCGCGGCGTCGCTCGCATGATAGTATGCATGTAAATACATTTCGAAACCTACTTAAACCCATTTAAAAAAAAAACCGCTTCAAGATCCGTTGCGTAGTTTTCAAGAACTAAACATACATTAGAACAGACAGACGGAAAAAGCGACTTTCTTTATCCATGTAGTCTAAGATTAGTAATTTATTACCAATTGCTAAAATGAACAAATATCCAGCATAAAAAAGCTAATAAAGTCCCCGTTTATGAAGAACATTGCGTTAACTTGCAACACCGGAATAATATGGGTTTTGCGGTAAAATTTACGTGTTGTGACGTGTACGTCTTTGATATATGCCGACATCGCTACTGATACCTAGTTTCTTCAAAGCGGCTCCAATCAAAAAAGTGGGCGGTTCTCTTTGTAATTTTTAGGGGTCCTTAAGATACATATTAGTGAAACTGACACCAACACCTCCTACTTTTTCTGATATCCTCGTTCAACCATACAAGTTGCCACTTTTAGCGATAATGTTTTATGAACTTTTATGCATCACATTATCATGACGAATCGAGAACCTAAGTACCTACTCTTTTTTAAAGTCGGTCAAAAATAACCAAACACCTTGCAGATCATTTACTTCATGGTAAATGAGTCGAAAGAGAGTTCACGATATGGTAGTGCAGTGACTGGCATCCACGATCTCTCTATCCCGAAACTGAATACCTACATACTACTATACCCACCAGCGTTCTCAACAGCTACAACATAAACTTCTACACAAACAGCAGTTGTATTTTAAATATCTGTGCGGAACCAATTTATAAAAAGTGTAAATTTAAGGAAGACAAGAACATAAATGTTTCTTCTCTTTTCTTCGACAGCAAATGCGTTGCTCCTGGTATTTGAGTAGGTTGACAACAAATTACGTGTGAGTTGTGACATTCACGACAATCACGTGATACATAAATTCATAGAAAAACTTCAAAAATAACTTTGAGTAGGCACTCTTTATTTTGACCCCAAGTTGTGATTCGGAAACTATTTTGTATGATAACTATTGATAAAGTAACTTTATCTGTTGGTTAAAATTTTGAGTAACAACGAGACTGTCCGAATCTATTTCACTGTTTGGCAAACCTACTTGAGGTCAAATCTAGAGTTCATTCTAATCATATGTTTATTTTGTAGTGCAGTCTTAGAGCTTCATTTCAATGAGCTATCGATAAAAAGGAAAATTTATCGACTACGTCATTATACGTCAATATTTTATTAAATTAATTAAAGACCCCGCGCAATATATTATTTAGGCCCTACCCAATGCAACCTTGAGATATGACCACACTAATATGAAACACGTTGTATAGTACTCGAGTGCCAAGATTCCGCGTTGTATTTGTACTTACTGAATTCAATATCTATAGTATTTTTGTCCTAAGTATAGGTATCTCTCTTTGTGGTTCTAGTGTAACAAAAAGGTTATAACCCATAAGGTACATCGTACATAGTATTGTTTTCATCCGTTATTTCGGCATAGGGATTTTCTGTTTCAATGTTTCTCTGTGGAGATCTGCACATATTATTTGGACTAGAAGTTATATACAATTCATTATTTATCATTTTGCCTTCGTTTGTGTTGTAGATGTAATCATTTTGTATATATGCGTACTCGTGATATTCCATTGGTTGATTAGAATTTTCAGTGAAGTTGCTACACAGCGCCTGTAAATAATTAAGTTAGTACAATTCCTAAGTTTTAGAATGAAATACTGTGAAGTTCTCTCTGTTCCGCAGTTCGAGCAAGGAACGTGAAAAATAATCCATCAGGGTCAATAATTTCTCTAGTTTTTTGAATTGGTACAAATTATTATACATGGGGCACACTAAAAGCTTTGCACTTCTAGCTAATCGGAACTATTTGAATTTCGAATATTCTATTTTTTTAAACGTTGCAACCTTCTTAGTAATAAAAAAAAACAATTGGCGGGAAATCATTTGAAAGTTTGGAAACTTTGTTGTCGTTGGATCCCTTATGAACTGACAGCGGAGCAGAAGCGGGCTCGCGTGGAATGGTGCTCACAGATGCTACTGAAGTACGACCACGGACATTCTAATGCTGTTTATGACATTGTCACAGGAGACGAAACGTGGATTTATTGTTTTGAACCCGAAAAAAAAACAGCAATCTTGTGAATGGGTGTTTGAAAATGAGAACAAGGCAACAAAAGTGCAGGCGAGAAACGTTGGTAAAAAAATGATCGCGTTTTTTTTCTCAGCTACGGGTCCCATCTGTACAATTCCACTTGAAGATCAAAAGAGTGTTAATGCAGAGTGGTATTCTACCATTTGTTTACCCTGGGTGTTAGAAAAAGTTCGCGAATGACGACCCAAAAGCCGCGTTCTCCTACATCATGAGAACGCTTCTTCACACACGGCCAACAAAACAAAGTCATTTTTAGCTTCCGTAAAAGTACAACTCGTCACCCATCCTGCGCATAGCCCCGACCTAGCACCCTGTGATTTCTTTATTTTCCCCAAAATCAAAGATTTGATGAGAGGTTTCACTTTTACCAACTCCGAAGAGCTATGATAGCGTGCAATCAGCACGTAGAAAACATGGCTTCCGATCTGTGGTCCTCCTGTTTTAAAAAATGGTTCGATCGCATGAAAAAATGTAAAGGAGAGTATTTGAAAAGCAATAAACTTTATATTTTGGTTTTAACATGTTGTTTTTTTAAGTTACGCAAAACTTATAGTGTGACCTACGTATAATATAAAAGTTCTGAAGTGTAGGGATTCTGCTAAAAAGATATTAAAGGTTAAATCCTTGGCTATTTTTTGCTACAATTCACCGTTTACGAGAAAAATCAAAAATACTACAGGAATAAGTAAACCTAGAAAAGTGTACGGTGGCGTCAGACTGAGACAAAAATCGAATCGCTGATCGCAAGAGCCAATACACTAACGATTCATCGTTACGATATTCATGAGTGCATGGGTTTTTTTGCGATCTCCGATATCGTCTGCGATCAAGTAAATCGTTAACGATCGTTATGCTACGATTTTCATTACAGCTCCGTCGTTTCGATCGGTCTGAAGCGACGGATCGTGGCGATGAATCGTACCGTATATGGGGCCCTAGGGTGACACATAGAATATACTGTGGTAATAGGTAGATTTGACTGATATAACGAGTATTACGTAGGTATGAAATTTTCATCTAAACCTATTAAAAGTTTTACGCGGGATTGTATAACAGAAATCGGACAATGGGCGCTTTCACACTACCACGATATCGTGACGATATGATTTCACCTGTGATTAATCACAGCATAATGAGCATATGATTCGTCACGGTTCGCATCTGTTATCTCGCTCAATTTAGTCTACTAATATTTTACATATTTAAACTGCAACAAAAATGTTGTATTACCAGGATATAGCCCCCAGACCTACTCATAGAACCTAGGTATGTAGGGGAACATAGAAACACGTCCAACTGTCACCGGTAATATCATAGTTTTTGGGAAGTGGGATAGGAATTGGGATTTTTTTTTATAGGTAGAGATGGAGTTTTGTTACTTGTAGGGGATTCAAGGGGGGTCCGAAAAAGAAGTCAAAATTGACCTGAGATGCTTACTTTCCGAGATATCAGGTACTGGGAATTTTGGGTATTTTTTTGGGATGGGAATTCCCGGTTTTTTTTTGCAAGCTAATAGAATAAGTCTCGGTCGAGGTGCAGGGGAACAAAAATCTCAGCTCAGAATTGGGCTGGGAAGCTCCGTTACCGGGAAAAATTTTGTGGGAAGATGGGGTTCAAATACTTACTTAGGGTACTATGGGGCCGGAAAAATGAGGGCGAAATTGACCTTGGATGCTTAGTTTTCGAGATATGGGGTACTGGGAATCTGGGGTATTTTTGCGGGATGAGAATTCCCGGGATTTTTATTGCAGGCGAATACTCTGCAGTCAGTCGGTTTGGTGCCTTTCTGAGTTTCAGTGACTGCAGAGTACAATCATCATTAGGTTAATTTGGATTTAGTTACTCCCGACATTACCAACTTCCCAACCCCTATATCCCGGGAACCTAGCATCCCACCTAAATTTTGGGAAAATTTTTGTTCCCCCTGCAACCCCTCCCATCACAAGTTCTATTCGGCATTCATATCTCGAAAACTAAGCATCCCAGGTCAATTTTGCCCTCATTTTCCGGCCCCATAGTACTCTGTAAGTAAGTATTTGATCTTCCCACAATTTTTTTCAACCCAATTCTCATCACACTTTCCACAAAACTTGAAGCCCCTACATCCCGGTAACGGAGCTTCCCAGCTCAATTCTGAGCAAATTTTTGTTCCCCTGCACCCCTGCCGAGACGTATTCTATTCGCCTGCAAAAAAAAATCCCGGGGAATTCCCATCCCACAAAAATACCCAAGATTCCCAGTACCCGATATCTCGGAAACTAAACATCCCGGCTCAATTTTGACTTCATTTTCGGACCCCCCTTGAACACCGCCCAAGTAATAAAACTCCATCTCTTCCCATAAAAAAATTCCCAATTCCCACCCCACTTCCCAAAAACTTTAATATTACCGGTGACGGACGTTTTTCTATAAGTAGGTCTGGGGCTATATCCTGGTAATGCAACATCAATCACCCACACACAGGCGGCTATGTTGGAATTTAAATATGTAAAACTAGTAGACTACGCACGCAAACAGCTACTTGCGCGTTACAAGCTAGCAGGCAGACGCACGTTCGCTACTGGACTGCGTTTGTGTTAGTGGACTAAGAAAACTGCTACTTTGCTACAATTGCAATATGCGACTTCGGCCCTGACCTGATGAGGTGGGTACTGCAGTACCCATCCGCATAATGACAATTTAAACATTTCTTAAATTGCTTAACAACATATATTATTAACGAGGAGAAACATATTTCTGCAGAAATTAAAAGAGAAAAAAATGCCAATTAATTGTTTCAATTCAAATTTTATGCTAAAACGCGACCAAATATATAATATTGTTACGAGCCGGGGTTCTACGGAATGGAAAATGCCGATCAAACTACCACAAAACACTTTATTTATTACACCACTAATTTACACTTCACTATAAAGCTTCACTAAACACTTTTAATCGCACTTGAACTCGCAGGTATAACTCGTATTATCGCTCTGGAAATACTGATCCCCCGCCACCGAAGTGCTCCGCCTTTATAGTACGGTCATTACTCTAGATTACTCTAGAATCTTCACGGAAGAATTATCGCGAACATTCCACACCTTCGAGATGCTTCTAGATAACACGTTACATAGAAGTACCTTGACAGAACATTCCCGAAAGACGTTACGTAGTAGTACTGCGATTTGCTACTAGATGGCGCTGAGTTTGGTAGTCTTATTACTCGCTACGAGATGGCGTTACACTGCCCCCTCCTAAGACATGCTCGTCCCGAGCATTGTCAGGCCCATAATATCGCGCCAATCGATCCACATGAACTATCTTTGGCGCACTTCTTGGACTCTTCCGTATTCGGTAAGTGACATCGTTAATCTTGGTCACAACTCGGTATGGTCCATCCCATTTAGCTTGCAGCTTAGGAGACTTCCCTTTACTGCGGACTGGGTTATGTAACCACACTAACGAACCTTCATCGAAGCTCTTATTGTTTGTCTTTCGGTCGTAACGGGTCTTCATCTTTTCAGACATTTGTTGACCTGATTGTCTGACATGCTCATAAATGTCATTCATCCTGCTGCGCAAGTCATTCGCATAATCGGTGATATTGCGTGGAGCGTCAGGTGGTATACCGGTTATTAAGTCGGCAGGCAACCGTAATTCTCTTCCAAAGTTCGCATAAGCTGGTGTCACTGACGTGCTTTCATGAACCGCACTTCGGTAAGACAAAAGAAACGGTTGGATGTGCTTGTCCCAATCTTTTTGCCTGCTTTCCACAACTTTTGCCAGATATCTCTCCAATGTCTGATTAAATCGCTCCACCATTCCATCTGACTGCGGGTGGTAAGAGGTCGTTCTGGTTTTGTGAGTACCCATGACCCGACACATTTCCTGGAACACCTGAGATTCAAAATTTCTTCCTTGATCGCTATGGATTTCTAGAGGCACCCCGAAACGACAGAAGACTTCGTGAACTAATTTATCTGCGACCGTAGTAGCTTCTTGATTAGGTATAGCGAAGACTTCTGGCCACTTCGTGAAATAATCCATCACAACCATGAAGTACTTGTTTCCGCTTTCACTTTCAGGAAACGGTCCCGCAACATCTAGGGCTATCCTTTCCCATGGTGCCCCAACGTTATACAGTTTCAGTGCACCTCTGCTCCGTGTATGAGGTCCTTTCACGGCAGCACAACTCGTACATTTGCGACACCAGTCCTCAACGTCGTCGCGACAGTGGATCCAGTAAAACCGCTCACGTATCTTCAACAGAGTCCTTTTTACTCCCATATGGCCCCCTGAACATCCATTATGGTAGAGCTGTAGCACATCTGGGACCTTAACTTTAGGGACGACCATTTGCAAATGACAGCTGTCTCCTCGAGCATTTTCCCATTTGCGGCACAAGACTCCATCCTGAATAACTAAACTGTCCCATTGCGCCCAATAACTTTTTGTGATTGAACTCATTGAAGCGACGTCACTCCACATGGGTTTAGGAGCACTTGCTTTAATCCACTCAAATATTGGCTTGATCTCTGCGTCGTCCTGTTGAGCATGTTGTAGGATTTCTTTCCATTCGTCGCTCAGATCCGTTTTGAGCATCTTCACAGGTATGGCTTCCTTTATCTCCTGTTTGGCAAAGTGCTTACGGTCTTCAGGGCAAGGTCTTCTTGACAATGCGTCTGCGTTGCCATGGGATCTCCCATCCTGGGTTTGTGAGATCGAAACCTTTGGGGCTCTTCTAACATCAGCCGGCACCCGCCACGCAGTCCTGGCTATTGTTCGTTTTCCCTGCTGTTGCTGGGCGGTGACGTTAGTCACCCTATCTCCTTGGGAACGACTTCCTGCTCTTTCTGCAGTCCGCTTTGGGCAACTGGATCGAAGGTGGCCCCTCTCACCACATGTGTAGCACCTAGGGCTATACCTCGTGAAACGGTCCCGAGCCGGTGATGCTACAACTTCCCTGACGCGGTGAGATCGATGATCCCTCCGTACGGCTTCGACCTCCAAAGCATGAGCCAAGGCGTCTTTGAGAGTCTCATGGTGCCCGAGTCTCACTGCAGCCCTGACTTCCAGGTCGTGGATGCCGTCGATGAATGCTTGCACCAGATTCCCGTTGATGAGCGCAGGTACCGACTGGTATGCTTTCCGTACCAGCTTCTCTACTTCCAGGGCCCACTGTTGCAAGTTTTCACCAGTGCGCTGGACACGATCCTTCAGCTGCGCACGATACACGTGTTCCAGGTGAGCGTCACCGTATCTGGCTTCCAAGGCTTCTAGTAGCTGCTCGTAGGATACATCGTCTCCGAGAGCTTCTAGGATGGTTAACGCCTTGTCTCGCAGACCCAATGTAAGCGCAGTCATGGCCTGGGCTTTGCTCCACCCGTTTGCCTTCTTAACGGCCTCAAACTGCTTTTTATAGGCCGACCATGAAGATGTCCCATCGAATGGCGGTACTTTAAATCCACGCGCTGAAGGTACGGCAGGTAAGGAAGTCGCAATCCCATCTCCAGCTTTCAGATTTCCCAGCTCTTTCCTCACATCTGTAATCTGGTTTTTTACATCTTCAATCCGAGTTTCGGCTTCCGTGATGCGGTTCTCAACATGATGAACCTGATCCTTCATCACATTCATCTCCTTGCCAAAAGTCGCTCGAAGATCTTTCATGAGGAGCGTCTGTTCCTCCTGGTGGCGTGCCTGCTCCTCCTTGTCGCGCAGCAGCTGTTCTTCCAACCGGCGGGCTTGCTCCTCCTGGCGGCGTGCCTGCTCCTCCTGGCGGCGTGCCTGCTCCTCCTGGCGGCGTGCCTGCTCATCCTTTTTACGCAGCAGCTGTTCTTCCAACCGGCGGGCCTGCTCCTCCTGGCGGCGTGCCTGCTCCTCCTGGCGGCGTGCCTGCTCCTCCTTGTCCCGCAGCAGCTGTTCTTCCAACCGGCGGGCTTGCTCCTCCTGGTGGCGGGCCTGCTCCTCCTGGCGACGGGCTTGCTCCTCCTGGCGACGGGCTTGCTCCTGTAGCATCGCCATCAGCGCAGCAAAGTCTGGAGGTGCTGGCGCTGGAGATACCGTGGGCGGGCAAGCTTCCACCGTTGGCTGCTGCTGACCACCCAACCTCTCCGGCGTATTACCTCCGAAGCGCCTGCTGTCCAACTCCTGCTGGCGCTGACCCCTGGTACGGACGCCCTCTGTGTCTTCTTTCGGTAACACCGGCATTGTCCAAATCCCCAATTCTGACACCAATTGTTACGAGCCGGGGTTCTACGGAATGGAAAATGCCGATCAAACTACCACAAAACACTTTATTTATTACACCACTAATTTACACTTCACTATAAAGCTTCACTAAACACTTTTAATCGCACTTGAACTCGCAGGTATAACTCGTATTATCGCTCTGGAAATACTGATCCCCCGCCACCGAAGTGCTCCGCCTTTATAGTACGGTCATTACTCTAGATTACTCTAGAATCTTCACGGAAGAATTATCGCGAACATTCCACACCTTCGAGATGCTTCTAGATAACACGTTACATAGAAGTACCTTGACAGAACATTCCCGAAAGACGTTACGTAGTAGTACTGCGATTTGCTACTAGATGGCGCTGAGTTTGGTAGTCTTATTACTCGCTACGAGATGGCGTTACAATATCTATGTATTTACAAAAATAAAATTATGTAAGTATCATGCTCAGTCACCTCTCTCGCTTGGCACCGACCGATTGCAGGTAGCACATACTAATAATACTTAGTATTTTATTAATATTCAAAGGTACTACATATTAGGTTTGCATTAAAGTGATAGTAAATTAAATTTATTAAGTTATGTTACTGCTGCTACTACGATATCGTCACGATATCGTCGCGATATCGCCACGATAAAATTCGATAAAATCCACGATATCGTGTAATATGAAAGCGCCCAACGTTTGATACCAAAGATTATTCTGATTATCTTAGGCGACAAGTGTAAATCGTTTGTGTGCCAACTCCTCCAAAACGGCTCGACCGATTTTGACCAAATTTGGCACGCTGGTCGACCCGGGAGTGCATACCCGAGAGTGCATATCTCTGAAATCATTAAAATAGAGCTGACCATGGAGGAATAATAACCGAAAAGGTCCTGCCCTTACCGAAAAACTAGATGATTAAATGGTTGCCATGGAAACACGTGCGTCAACAATGAAAATAGTTATTTTTTCATTCGATTAATTAATTTAAGTGTTCGATTCTGATTCAGATATATAATAAAAACATTTGCTCCGCTCAACATTTGCAATTAGCAGCATGCTGCGCATACCTAGTTAAAGTTACATACTTGGTCTTTTACAACACCGTTTTTTCTGATACACCACCAATAGCCAACATAACATGCAAATATTGCAATCAAAGCGCCAACTACTACAAAACCGGATATCTCAGCAACTGAAAAAATTGGACCTGAAATAATAATTATTTGAAAATTTTAAACAACGCCATCTAGTCTTAATCTAAGGAAACTTTGTGCTGTGAGGACAAGATGAACGATTTGTATCTGCTATCGTAAGAACCCGTTTTTAGTTACAACCCGTTGTAACTAGGAAGACCGTGTGGTAACTAAAGACCTTTGATTCAACGCGTTTTAACTAGTAAAAACGCGTTGTAATAGTTATCACTAGACAAAAGGGGTTTTAGGTTATGGTTTTATTTTAGTTTTCGAAAATCTCTTATACAACAGTAATGTCCACCCGTCCGTCCGTGAACAACTTTCAACTCGAGAACGGTAAGAGCAAGAGACTCAGTGTAAACGCCAATCGACTTAGCATAGTCAAACATTTTTAACATGTCAACATTTTTTAGATTTTATGAAAAAACTTTCGAAAACTCTAAAATATATGGCAAATTATTTTTAACTTGTTTTATTGTGATTCGTACTACCTAATGCGACACGTTATTAGTTTACGGTTTTTTTTTATTATTCGTAGGCTAAAGCGGCAATGATTGTATTAACTAACATTAAAATTTAAGACCAGTTCTAATTTCTAACTTTAGTAATAACGAGTTCCACTAGTTACACAAAAAGGGTAAAGGTCTTTCGGGAAAATTTCGGCCAGGCTTAGTTCAGCAGCCTATGCTGTCAAAAAGATCCGACAACTTACAGACATTAAAACGGCGCGTCTTGTCTACTTCAGCTACTTCCACAGTATCATGACATATGGCATACTACTGTGGGGTAACGCTGCCGATATTGAATGCATCTTTGTGTTGCAGAAGAGGGCTGTCCGGACTATCTATGGAATGGGGTCTCGGGAGTCATTAAGAGATAAGTTTAAGCATATTAACATCCTTACAGTGTATTCACAGTATATTTATGAAATTTTATTGTATACCCACAAGAACAAAAGTAAATTTGTGAAAAATAGTGATAATCATAATCTAAACTTAAGAAATAAGGATAAACTGGCTGTTCCTAAATTTAGGCTTCATAAAGTGAGTAATTCTTTTGCGGGGAACTTTATTCGAATGTACAATACATTGCCAACCGAAATAGCAAATTTATCTGTCAATAAATTTAAAAAACTAATAAAAAGTAAATTGTGCCATAAAGCTTATTATAGTATTAATGATTTCTTAGATGACAAGGCGGCCTGGTTGTAACAACGTAACGAATTGCTCCTTTCTAAATAACTCTGTATTAGATTTAAGATGAAATATTTTGAAAAAAGCCGAGCTGAGTTTCTTGAGGGCTCTTCTCAGTCTCGTTGCATTTTGGAACCCTCGGTAGAGTCACACCAACTTCTGACGAATCTAAATAATTTTCTGAAAATTTCAAAGAAAATAAACGTTATTTTATTTTATTTTATTTTATTAGTTACCACGCGTTCTTCCTAGTTACAACGCGTTGTAACTAAATAAATATTTTTAATATTTTGGACATTCTCACACAACGTCATCTAGCCCAAATTAAGCTAATATAAGCTTGTGTTATGGGACCTAGACGACTGATAAAAATACTTATATATTTCTAAATACATACATATTATACATAGAAAATACCCATACTCCGAAACAAACATTTGTGGATCACACAAATAATTCGAATCGACCCGGAATCGAACCTGGGACCTCAAGGGCGGCAGTCGCATACTCATACCACTGAGCCACCGAGGCAGTCGAGCAACTAAACACGGGTTCTTACGGTAGCATATACAAATCGTACATCTTGTCGTGTCTTGTCTTGAGACCATGCTTCAAGCCATAGTCTTCAGCGGGAGTACGTGGTACGCGGCCTTGTACTTCTGCGAGGAAGTTATGCTGGCGAAGGAGACGGTCGAGAGGTTAAGGGAGAGTACCTCAACCTCAGCCCCTCAGCACGCAACCAGATTAACTCACCGACGCAGGATAAAACCCAACTCGAACAACGCGGGATTTTCATCCCCACCAAACCCCCTAAGAGGCCACACCGGTGGCCAAAGATCGCGTCGACCGGAGGCGCTTGGCGGGACTTAAAAAACCCCATGGACTCACAGTGACATCGGCTATAGAATATAAAAAATATACCTTCGTCCTTCGAAATTGAAATATAATTAAAATGTATGGTTAGTCTTTGATCAAATGTCTGGTTCATTGAAGATACACATGTAATTGTCTTACATTCAGAGTTTTTGGTAATCAAATAACTGGTATACGAAATGTTATTATTATTATTTGTGTTTGTCGTCACATTTGAACCTGAAATAAATAAAAAATGTTAGACAAAGTACGTATTTACTCGTATTAGTTTTAAGTAGTGTGAGAGTAAAAAAATATGGCCAGGTTATCGGGCCATGCGTTCCGTAGTCTCCTACGTGTCAGCCGTTTAGCTTTTGAGAGGAGCTCTTTTGATGATACCGCCTTGTCATTAGTTATATGTGTCCATGCAAAATAGTCTTCAGTTTTTTAATCTCTTCAGTTAATTTTGTTACGCACATATTTTTTGAAGCGCTATAGAGTTTATTTTATGATTTGACGCGTTACGGCGGGCGATTTAGTCAGGTTTAGTTGGTCGTCTCAACCTTAAAATACTGAGTAAAATACTCAGTATTTTAAGGTTGAGAGGTTTCCTAATAACTGTCTAAATAATTATTGTTTGTGCTATTTACGTTTTATTTTATTCTAACTCACTCTTTTTTGTTTATGACCATTCAAAAACCAGAAAGTTGTATTGACTTAATCGAACTTTGGCTGTATACGTTTTTGCCATTTCCTCAAGCTGTACTGATATTTTTTTTTACTTTTCCGCCCTAGGGCCGATATGCATCACTTTTAACACGCATATCAGGTAAACAATGACTCACTTTCAGAGCATGAGAGATGAAAAACCTTTTTGTCCGCCCCGTTCTATGGTGTAAATTATTATTACTTCTTACTTCTACGTTATCTAATCTTCATGACATTATTTAATTTACACAATATTTTAGCAACTCTGACTGAACTCTCTCTCTCTTTAAGTCTGTTCTGTGCTACATCTAGTTCTTTGAACTATGATGCAACACCTCAAAAATACAACCGCGCAGAACAAGTCTACAGTTTCAGCTAGTTTCCCTAACTAACTTCACCTAAGTTTGACTTAGTACATCAGTCGTTTTACTTAACCTAAAACTACCTACACTAAGGTTGTATGATTGCATTTCATTCAACCGATACTTTGTTTCGCGTAATACTAAGCGATGTCAATAGAACCATAGCTGTTTTAAAACTACGAGATCGCCATCTAGTTAACTAAGGCATAAGGGAATAGTCGAATAGTCCAACCGACGCGACGCGACGGGGCCCTAATATCGGTCAATGTGCCCTGTGTCCTGGAGCCTTCTATTGCCTATCTAGAAGTAAATATACTATGTAGAAGGATATTAGTAACTACGACATGAGAAAACGAGTTTTATTGTTCGTTGTTATGCTAGTAATTTAAATATTGTAGGTGCGGGCGCCCGTCTTCGCCCGAGGACTGGCGTGGCAACATGTCGTCATAGACTATTTTATATTATTGAGCGAAGCGAGCCGAAGGCGAGCGGAGCTCCCATGGAGCAGGTTAAATGTAAAATTTTCGGATGTTCGTTTCTCAGCAACCTCTTGATCGATAATTAAAAATTTTTCACCTTAATTAATAGCTGATTTCAATTAAGGTCGTGACGAAGCTCAAATATTCAATTTAAATAAAATAGGGAAACGTGGCGGTGACTGGATATCCGATGAGTAATTACTCAACTATTCTCATTATATAATAATAAATACTCATTGAATATTCAGGTAAGCATAATATTGAGAATAGTTTAGTTTCCTTCTTCGCCTTAATGTAAATGTAATTAATAAAATTAATAGTCCGGTCGATACAAACCAAAAAAATGAGAGCGATGGTCAAAGACCTTATAATACAATCTTTATCTTTAAAATCATTGGCGATGGTATATAAAATCACATCAAGCTGAAAAACAGTAACATTGTTCAAAACTTAAATAACATTTTTAAGTTCACCATCTTTACCGTGTAACTTATGGAAAAAAAGTTATTTAAGGACAAAAAGATTTTTCTCGCAAACGGTGAATATTATCAAAAAATTGTCTTGCATAAAATTATATACAATTATGATCCTACAACTTTTTTCCTAAGAATTACCATTGCTGAGATTTTGTTGTTATTAATGTCCAACGAGTTCATTCTACACGCTGTGCTGCTCCGCTCCTATTGGTCATAGCGTGATGTTATTATTTCTTATGTTCTTTGCTGTTCCATACATAAGTTACACCCCCCTTTTTCATCCCATTAAGGGGGAGGGAAGAATTTCATTCAAAAACCCCTTGCTTATCGGGATTGGGGTGGCTACGTCATACAAAGAACACACACTCAATGTGTTTCATTTAGGTCTATACGATCAGCGGACGCAGCGGTGTATTAGGCTGACTGAATGAACGTTACGTTACGATGATCTATCAACCATCGGCCATTTTTTTATTTTTTGTATCTGTCTTGAAAAGATAATAAATATATATAATATAAATTATAATATAGCTCGTTGCATAGTTCATAGAACATAATTACAACGTCAAAAATACGCGGACGAATCCGCGGGCATTGCTAGTACTATATCAGAAAGTTTGTCTGAATGTTTGTTAACTAATTATGTTTCGTGGAATAGGTACTAATCGAAGCGATGTCAATGTAACCATAGTTCTCTGTAGACTACGAGAGCGCCATCTAGTTTACTAAGCGCAAACTATTATCGTTTTGAAAGTTGTGAATGTTCCCCTATTTATTGGACTTGGAAGTAGTATACCGTAAACTACCCTTTTGTTGGCACTCGTCCTATTATTGCCACTTTAGAGTTTAGTTCGAAAAAAACAATTAAACCCTGACTGACTTATTCCAGTTCCGTATGCATTAAAAATGAAGACAATAGATAGAATAGTGGTATTTTATTCATCTATTCCAAATTGGCTAAACTATTCTCATAACTATTGTGGCAATTTAAAAACAACGGCTGAAAATTTGTGCTGGTGATGTGGAGTCGTTTTTAGTTTTTACCTTAGGCGAGTGCTTTATTAACTAGGTATTCGCTGAAACGCGGGCGGTTACATCGAAATAATAAAGACGGAGATGGCGGAATCCACCTAACCTAAGCTAAAAAATAAAAAATAAACAATTAACTTTCAAATGCTGCATTTCAAAATTTTAATTTCGCGCGAGAGACAACAATAAGCACTGTCATAGGCATGTTTTTAACTCAAAAACGTTGTTGATAAGTAGATTAGTTAAGAGATGCGCCCGCTATCGTGTCGCATACATTTGTAGTGGAATCACTAAGTACTACATTGCGTTCAAATAGAAATTACATATGTATAAATACCTTGTAATAGTTACCTATGTACAAATAAATAAAATTATAAATATTGTCAACAAACAGATTTGCTTTGTACATCTTTTGTTATTAGAGATGCGCGCCAGTTGTTCAACGCAACCGGCCGGAGTATCGGAGCGCGCGGCGCACCGGCATTCAGTCCGTAATCCAGCTCCAACAGCTGACGCGCCCCGCTATACATGTCGTGCAATTAAAATTTTGGGTGCAAAGGGGCTCTACCAACATCTATAGGGCCCCAGCGACCTCACCTGCTAGTGGCGCACCTGCTGATAAACGGACGAGGCTCGTTAATTTACGGTACCTATGGAGTGGCTTCGGCCCCTACGTGGGTACCAGGTGGTACAACAGTGTTGGTCCGGGGGGGTACCACCGTGCAGCTGTGCTAAAGCCCCCCAAGTAACCCAGCCCAGGCTGGGTTGCGTTAGGGGTTCAGCAGCTGCACCGCCGGGCCCGGGGCGATGTATGGTGCAGCAGGCATGGGACCAGTGGGGGCGAAACGGAGTCTAGTGTGGGTGGTGTGGGTCGATTCGCCGGCCAGGGAGACCCTTAGCAACGGCGTTGCCGCGGCCGCCCGCAACACAGTCATGGGGCCCGCCTGGGGCCAACCACCCCAGGAGGCTGCCCCACATGTTGCGCATAATCCTGATGTGGGATCGCCGCTCCGGGTGGTAACCGGTGTGGGGTAGCGGCGGCCTTGCATCAGGGGGGTTTGGGAGCCCTTCCGTCCGGCGAGTCGGCTCCGACCTAACCACACGGTTCTAGACAAAGCTAGCCCCTGCGCTTTGTCACTTACTGCTGCACCAAATGTCACCCTGTCTTCACGCTTCTTCAAAATCTACAATGGCAGTGCAACAAAAAAGAAATAAACGTTACACAGCGGCCCTAGGAAACCCCACAACTTCACATTTCGAGGTGGAGTTCACTAACATCCGTGGCCTCCATGCGAACCTCGATACCGTCCACCACCACCTTGAGACGGCACGGCCCGCTGTGATGTTCCTCACGGAGACACAAATACGCCACCCTGACGACACGTCTTACCTATGTTACCCCGGCTATGTCATCGACGAACAATTTCGAGACAAAGCCGGGGTGTGCGTGTTCGTTAGGGCGGATGTTTGCTGCCGCCGGTTGCGCTGCCTAGAGAACCCCTCCAATTCCGTCCTTTGGCTGCACGTAGACCATGGCTCTATGAGCCAGATCTACGTGTGCGTCTACCGATCCCACACAGGGGATTCTGAGACAACAAAGCTCTTCCAGTACCTCAGCGAGACGGCTGATGAAGCGCAGGTGCGGTTCCCGAACGCTGACCTAGTGTTTCTGGGGGACTTCAATGGCCATCACATTGAATGGCTGGGGTCCCTCAAGACTGATCATGCGGGTAGAGCCGCCCATGCGTTCGCTCTCTCCCACGGTCTGACCCAGATGGTATGCGGGATCACCCGGATACCAGACAGGTCAGATCACGCGCCCGCTCTGCTGGATCTACTGCTGACGAGTCGCCCAGCCCAGTACAGTGTTTCGGTAGGAGCCCCACTGGGTAGTTCCGACCACTGTGTTGTTCACGCTGGCATGAAGGTGTCACCTCCTGCACGTCCTGTACAAACGTCACGACGACTATGGCACTACTCGTCAGCGGATTGGGACGGTCTACGCGATTATTTTGCGTCCGTCCCCTGGAGCCAGCGCTGCTTTGTAGGAAAGGCTCCTTCGGATAGTGCTTCTGCTATTGCTGGCGAGATCAGTTTAGGGATGGATTATTACATCCCTTTCACTGATGTCGCCAGTATCCGCAGAGCCCGTCCCTGGTTCGGGCGAGATTGTGCTAAAGCTGTTCGACAAAAACAGTCGGCATATCGCGCCTGGATCAGGGCCCGGGCTGTGCGCGACCCAAACGTGGGCCACCTCAAAGCAGCGTACAACCGGGCCACAAAGTCGAGTAAGAGGGCCTTTAAGAGAGCGGATGCCCAGCGCGTCGCGCGGCTTGGTCAGGAGCTCACTTCCCATCCCACGGGCAGCCGTGGATTCTGGCAACTGGCCAAAGCCGTGCAATCTAACTTTTGTCAGCCCTCGCTGCCACCGCTGCGTTACCCAGATGGAACACTGGCTCACAAAGCCCAAGAGAAAGCGGATATGCTCGCAGACCTCTTTGCGGCTAATTCCCGGGTCGACGACCGTGGCCTGCAGCCCCCCGCCATCGCCAACTGTGGCCACACAATGCCTGATATTGTTATCAGGCAATGTGATGTACGGGCAGTGCTGCGGTCACTCGACACGCGGAAAGCCGGTGGCCCTGACGGCATTCCGGCGGTGGTGCTACGAAAATGTGCAGCTGAGTTGTCTCCAGTATTAACGCGTCTGTACCGCCTGTCATACTCTTCAGGGCTCGTGCCGGAGGTCTGGAAGGAGGCGAACGTACAACCGATCCCCAAGAAAGGGGATCGGTCCGATCCAGGCAACTATCGACCCATAGCTGTCACCTCAGTCATTTGCAAGGTGCTTGAGCTCCTTATAAATAAGCAGCTCATGCAATTCCTAGAGGATCACTCGCTAATCAATGATCGACAATACGGCTTCAGGCCAAAGCGATCAACGGGTGATCTTCTGGCATTCGTAACGCATGTCTGGGGTGGGGCTATGGAAAGGCACGGCGAGTCCTTGGCTATTAGCCTGGACATCGCCAAAGCCTTCGATAGGGTCTGGCATGCTTCGCTCCTTTCCAAGCTTCCGGAATATGGTCTACCTCCTCAACTGTGCAGCTGGATTGCCAGCTTTTTAAACGAGCGCCGAGTGCGGGTCCTCTGCGATGGCCAGGCTTCTCGCTTCTTGCAAGTGAATGCCGGGGTACCGCAGGGGTCCGTACTATCACCAACTCTCTTTCTTCTGCATATCAATGATATGCTATCCCTCGGGAACATTCATTGCTATGCAGATGACAGCACACTGCACGGGAGTTACTCGGTTCGTCCGACGGCGGGGCGATCTGAGATTGAGGAGGAGAGACGACGACTCGTGGCTGATCTCGACCGTAACCTCGACAGTATCTCTCAATGGGGTACCGAGAACCTGGTCGAGTTCAATGCCCGCAAAACACAGGCGTGTGCATTTACTGCGAAGAAATCCCCTTTCCTTCCCCTACCCTCTCTTCAGAATGCATTATTACCAATGAAGGACAACCTTGATATCCTTGGCATAGACGTTCGTCGAGAGCTCAATAATAAAAACTACATCGAAAGATGTATAGGGCTAGCTTCGCGGAAACTAGGAATACTGAATAAGGTAAAGAGATTCTTTACACCGGACCAGAGGTGTCTGCTGTACAAGACGCAGATTAGACCCTGCGTCGAATACTGCTCTCACCTCTGGGACGGCTCCGCGAAGTATCTGCTGGACGCTCTCGACGCTATGCAGCGACGGGCTATCCGTATTATAGGTTGTCCGGAGGTAACGGGAAGCCTTGAGCCGCTAGCTCAGCGCCGAACAATAGCTTCCTTGGCCGCATTCTACCGTATTTACCACGGCGAGTGTTCTGAAGAGCTCTTCAATCTGATCCCACCCTCTTCCTTCCGATCCCGAACGACTCGTGCCGGGCAGAGATGCCACCCCCACACAGTGGATAGCATGTTCGCGAGAACCGAACGTTTTAAACGTTCGTTTCTCTGCCGAACGATAGTGGCCTGGAACGCCCTGCCTGTGCACGTGTTTCCTCCCACATATAATCCTGGGTTCTTTAAGCGGAGCGTGAAGAGGCACATCAGTAGGTCGTCAAGTTGAGGGCCACTCTCAATAGTAATGTGTGCTGTGAGAGTGGCCCACAATCGCTAGACGTCGTCACGACTTACCACCGGGCGGGCGGCGTCAATTTGGCGAACCAAATATAAAAAAAAAAAAAAAAAAAAAGCGCTTATGATAAGTTTGCATATATACTGAGTGTAACGCTTTCGCTTAACTTACACTGTATATTCCTTACGCCTTCTATCAATAAACGTAGTAGTCAGGAAGTGCCGCGTATTACTTACATTCCACAATTACCCGCTTCCCATAACTACTTCAGTGGTGACCCCCAAGAACATGCCGAAGGAAGATTCTGGAGATGGAGCTGGGGCTAGCACCGAAGCGTCGGTCAACCGCGTTAGTGTGAGGGTACCCCCGTTTTACCCCGCGAAACCGGCGATGTGGTTTGCGTGCCTGGAGAGCCAATTCGCGCTGGCGAACATCACCCAGGACGTGACCAAATATCATTATGCGGTTTCACAGCTCGACCCGGTCTACGCAGACATCGTCGAAGACATAATAACGGCCCCGACAGTCCCGAATAAATACGAACGGTTGAAGATCGACTTGATAAAACGGCTCACAGCGTCGCGCGAAAAGCAGGTCAAGCAGCTCCTGCATGACGAAGAGCTGGGAGACAGAAAACCGTCGCAGTTCCTACGGCACCTGAAGCACCTTGCCGGACCGGGCGTGCCGGATGATTTTATCAAGATCATTTGGACCAGCCCCCTTGGCCTCTACGAGTTCCCCTACATGAATTTCGGGCTAAGAAACGCTGGGCAGACGTTCCAGCGCTTCGTCGACGAGATGCTGCGTGGTCTCGACTTTGCGTACGCCTATTTGGACGATTTTTTAATATTTTCCAAAGACAGCGAGATGCACCGAGATCACTTGCAGCAGCTATTCACCAGACTAAAGGAGTACGGTATGGTCATAAACACCTCTAAGTGCGTTTTCGGTGCCTCAGAGGTCACATTTTTAGGTTACCGTATCTCTGCCAATGGAACCACTCCGCTTCCAGAGAAGGTTGATGCGATCAAGAACTTCCCAGTACCCAAGACCGTGAGAGAGTTGCGCAGATGCCTGGGTATGATTAATTTTTACAGGCGGTTTATACCCAACGCTGCTCAACACCAGGGACCTTTAAACGCACTCCTCACGGGGTCAGTTAAAGGCTCACACCCAGTGGACATTACAGGTGCGACCCTCGACGCATTTCAAGCTTGTAAGGACGGCTTATGTCGGGCTGCCTAATGCGACTGCGACAAGCTAATGCTCATCCAAAATGCGACGCCCAGCTAGCGTTGGTGACCGATGCCTCAGACTCCGCCATAGGTGCAGCACTTCAACAGCACGATGGCAAGGACTGGCAACCACTAGCGTTCTACTCTCACAAGTTAAGTTCCACACAGCAAAAGTACTCACCGTTCGACAGAGAACTCTTAGCCATCTACGAGGGCGTAAAATACTTCCGGCATATGATCGAGGCACGTGACTTTGTGATCTACACAGACCACAAACTTATCACGTTTGCATTCCAGAACCGGAAGGAAAACTGCTCTCCAAGGCAATTTCGGCATCTAGATTTCGTCGCGCAGTTCACCACCGACATCCGCCATATTTCAGGTAAAGATAATGTGGTGGCTGACGCCCTTTCACGCATCGACGAAATTGTACAGCCGATCGAGTTGGATCAGCTGGCAGCGGCGCAGCAAACCGACCAAGAGCTGAAACAACTCACCGAGGGCACAACTTCACTACGCATCCGGATGGTGAGTCTTGCAGAAACTAAGCTGTATTGCGATGACAGCAATGACTCCCTCAGACCTTACGTCCCGGCAGCGTTTAGAAGGAAGGCCTTCGAGAGTCTACACAGCCTGAGTCATCCTGGTGCTAACGCTACAGCGAAGCTAGTGTCCAACAGGTTTGTGTGGCCAGGAGTCCACCGAGATTGCAGGGAATGGGTACGGTCCTGTTTGGCGTGCCAACGCTCAAAAGTCACGAGACATGTCACTGCACCACTCAGCTCTTTCAAGCTCCCGGCGGCTCGTTTCAGGTTCGTCCACGTAGACCTGGTAGGACCACTGCCCGTCTCGCAAGGCTTCCGATACTGCCTCACAGCCGTAGATCGCTTCACACGCTGGCCAGAGGCGATACCGTTGGCTGACATCACAGCAGAAACTGTGGCCAGAGCTTTGCTGAGCAGCTGGATTTCACGATTCGGGTGTCCTGCGGACATAGTGACCGATCGCGGAAAGCAGTTCGAATCTGCACTATTTAAAAACCTCTCGCAGATAGCTGGCTTTCAACACCGCAGGACCACCGCTTATCACCCAGCCTGTAACGGCCTCGTGGAAAGATTCCATAGGCAGCTGAAAGCCGCCATAATCTGCCACGGGAATGGTAATTGGGTCGACACGCTTCCTCTAGTCCTGTTAGGGATCCGCAGCGCCATAAAGGAAGACCTCCAGTTGACATCTGCCGAACTCGTGTACGGCGAACCCCTCCGTCTCCCAGGAGAATTCTTTGACACCACGGCTGACACAAACGTCACACTGGACTTGACGCTATTCTCGTCAAGACTACGTAGTGTAGTGCAGAAATTGCAGCCCACACCAGCATCCCGTCACAGCGGAAAACGAAGCACCTTCGTATTCAAGGACTTAGCAACTTGCGGTCACGTATTCCTGCGTGACTGTACTGTCGGTGGGTCCTTGAAACCCGCGTACACGGGGCCTTATGAGGTCGTCAAGCGTGGTGATAAAGTGTTCACCATCGTCGTGAATAGCAAGAGGGAAACCGTGTCGGTAGACCGTATAAAACCGGCCTACATACTGCAGGATCCAGGTGTCGTCACTGTTACACCATGCACTCACACAACACGCAAACATCCCAAACACAATCACGAACACTCGCACACAGACGACCAGAAATCGACTCAACCGGAGAAACCGCCAAAAACTACGCGATCAGGGCGTACGGTTAGGTTTCCCGATCGATATCGCCTGTAACACAGCCTCTGGAGGGGGGGAGTGATGTAGTGGAATCACTAAGTACTACATTGCGTTCAAATAGAAATTACATACGTAATAGTTACCTATGTACAAATAAATAAAATGCTATTAGAGATGCGCGCCAGTTGTTCAACGCAACCGGCCGGAGTACCGGCGCGCGCGGCGCACCGGCATTCAGTCCGTAATCCAACTCCACGCGGAGCGCACGTCGCTCGTTTGCTTAGCATTCTTGTTCGAACAGCTGACGCGCCCCGCTATACATGTCGTACAATATTAGCGCTTATGATAAGTTTGCATATATACTGAGTGTAACGCTTTCGCTTAACTTACGCTGTATATTCCTTACGCCTTCTATCAATAAACGTAGTAGTCAGGAAGTGCCGCGTATTACTTACATTCCACAATTACCCGCTTCCCATAACTACTTCACGTTCTTGATTGAGCCCATCGTTGTGAAGACTCCGCAAGCTCCGTCTTAATCATAGTATTGTTGCAGTTGTACGGCATGTAGATATTCTTAAAATTATTTTATAAACTTAATTAGGTACACCTTTAGGCAGTAGTTTCAAAGTTTAGTTCTTTAATAGTTTTAACCAATTTTATTTATTTCAGGTAATTTAATTAGGAGTAAATTTAAATGCACAGCAAAAAATATGATAGGCTGATTTTTGATAAAATATATAAATTATACTGATTGCGCAGCAAAATTCAATAAAGTCATAAGGCGATCCGACTTGGATAGGTTAGGTTAGAAGGTCTTCGTGGTTATTTTTTTTTTTATCTCAGGAAATGCTCTTAGATCAATCTGACTTGGATAGGTGATTCTTCAACAAATAGCTATGCGTCACGAACTTAAACTGCTGTTAAGAGCGTGACGCCGTCTATGCGCAGTTTGACTCAAAAACAATACTTTTCAAACCTGTTAATATCGTGAACTACTTATCTCACAAAAATGTTAATTAATAATAACTTTAGGAAATTTTGTAGTCTCAATAGTTAGTAGAGAAAATATTTCGATTAATACAGTATTTGTGCATTCTATTAAGATAACCTAACGCATGGACGTATTATGGACATGCCATAAGCAACTGCACAGTGCAATCTTTAAGTGAGCTGGCTGTACAATTGAATATTACGAGTATTATTCAAAGTATAGCTAAACATTAAATTTTATTCAAGAACTGGGTCAGGCATAATACTTGTAATAAGGTAATAGTATATTTTGAGACCATCCATTTTTAATTCCGCGACCAAAAGCCGCAGCCTCTCATACGCCCATTGCCGAGCGCTTAAGGGAAAAGTGTTATGACGGAGGGTGGCTATCCCGCCGTCCTCAGGCCCCAATCATGGAGGTATCGTTGGTCCTGGGCGTAAGTAAGTCTGCGGCGCCCTGGCCGTTGACTACGGAACTCAGTGGGGAGGGTACGTTTCCTCACTCTCTCGGCCGCCTCCTTCGCGAGCATGACCTGCTCGCAGAAGGACACGGCCGCGTTCCACCTACTACTGCTGTAGACCATGGCTTGAGGCATTGACTCTAGCGAGAGGATATGGATACCCACGCCCAGACCCACTATGAGGTCCCGGCGCTAACTCGCCCACGGTCAGAACTCCATCAACGTGTGGAGTGCAGTGTCTTCGTCGGAGGCCTCGCAGTGTTGACACTAGGGTGTCACCTCACGATGGATGCGAAACAGATACTTAATGAAGCCAAGGTTATCAACGGTCTATTTAAAATAGACACGTTGTTGGTCGTCAATCTACCCGCCCATACGGGAGCCCCGTATAGTGCCCCGTTATACTTCAGACGTGGATATAACCCCTACGGCAAATTTCAACAGTTCAGTTTGAGATAGGTATATTTGCAATTCAAAAAATATAAAACTCCTTTGTACCAAAAATCTGACTACGTCCCTGTTAGGAGTGTGAGATAGTTAAAACTACGTAGTAAACTGACATTTTAATGAAGTAAGTAGTTTTGCTATTGACCGCGAGATGGAAAATAAAGAAGTGGGCGGGACTAAGGTTCCTTATACCCCTCCTCACCACTCCTTCACACCGGCGAAGAGTCACACTTAGTCTAATAGGAAAATTGTATAACACCACCTCTACTCTTATAATATCTCTATGACCTAACGGAAGTTTTCTCAATTACCCTTTCAGCATCAATTTCGAAGCTGCAAATATATGAAACTACTGACAGAATTAATTAACAAAAATATTAACCAATCGATAAGATCCTTAGGAAAATAGTTAGTTAAAAAGATTTTATGATTTAGGTGTATTATTACAAGAAATTAAAATTCAAACAATGTGAAATATTAGGAAATTTAAAAGGTTTTTCACCGATATATCTTATTAAATTCAATATAATAATAGTTCAACTTAAAAGATGAATATCTGTTTTAAAATACCTAATTTGAATTTTAATAAATTTATTACTATTAATTTTCTATAAATATTTGAAAACTATTATAAAACGTAGCGCGCCAATCTATTCAAATCACCCCAGCTTCCCGCTCACATTCGTGACATGATCGAGGAGAAGAGAAGACTGCGCAGGCAATGGCAGACCACCTGATGCTCGACCATGAAGACCCGGCGCAACGCTCTGGCGGTCAGGATTTCGAGCGAACTGGCGACAGTTTCGAACGAATCCTGGCAACGTTTCATCGAGCGAGCCGGCGAAGACTGGATGGGTATCCACCGCATATGCCGCCGCCTCTCAGGGAACCCAGCGTCAATCCGCCCCCTAAGTGCCAGTGACGGAACCCCCCGTTACCGTGGCGAGGACAGGGCGGAGATTTTCGCCGACTCCCTGGAGGCGCAGTTCACACCGAACCCTAACCCAGACACGCAGCATGCAGCAGCCGTCTGGCAGCACTTCCGAAGATACTTTGAGAGACCGATAGCTCCCACCGAGGACCCAGTGGTGTTCTCCCCGGACAGGTCCAGAGGATCATTCGCCGCACGAAGCTTCGGAAGGCCCCCGGGCCGGACCGAGTTACCAATGAAGCCTTGCGTCACCTGCCCCCGCGCACCATCGCAGCGGTGACGCGACTGTACAACGGGATTCTCCGTACCGGGCACTTCCCAACTTCATGGAGACTCGGGCGAGTCATTCTCCTGCCAAAACCCGGCAAGAACACCCTGCTGCCTGGGAGCTATCGCCCCATCACGCTGCTGTCAACGATCTCGAAGGTCTTCGAGAAGCTGCTGCTGCTGCACATGATGCTCCACCTTCAGCCAAGTACAAGCTGTCCACGTCCACTATTCCACGTCGAACATTTTTTGGCGAATTGTTTATTTTATAGATGGTATTTGTAATAATTACCTATATAGTATTCGGTGCCAAGATTCCGCGTTGTATTTGTACTGAATCCAATATCTATAGTATTTTTGACCTAAGATTGCGCGACTGTTTGGAGTTATTTGAAGCTGATGAATGTGATAAATGTTTTTGAATCGTTTTGTTACTATGGACGAAACATGGGTTCAAAACACCGGAAACAAAACAACAGTGGAAAAGACCTGGTTCACCACCCCCCAAAAAGGCTAAGTTGATTTTGTTGCCAAGTAAGGTGATGGCTTCAGTATTCTGGGACTCGAAGTGTGTGATTATGGTTGATTATCTTGAAAGGGGTCAGACTATAAACTCTGATTATTACTGCACCTTACTACGTCGTTTACGAGAGGAAATAAAAGAAAAACGTCCAGGAATGATCAGAAGAAAAGTCCTGTTTCATCAAGATAACGCTCGTGTTCACACGTCTGTCTAATCAAGTGCAGAAATTCACAACTGTGGCTTTGAACTGTTACCGCACCCACGTTATTCACCTGATCTGGCACCGTTAGACTTTTTTCTGTTCCCTAACCTAAAAAAGCACTTGGGAGGTCAAACATTTTTGACAAATGACGAGGTCAAAGCAGCAGTAGACGCATATTTTGACTCTAAGGAAGAATAATTTTTTTTCAACGGGCTAAATGCTTGGAAGGGAAGATGGCAAAAGTGCATTGAACTTGATGGTAATTACGTTGAAAAATAAAAATATGTTTTATTTATTATGTATTTACTTTCTTGGTTAGGCCGATTATTTTTCAATCCACCCTCGTACATCTGTCAACTGCCTAATCCGTCTCACAGCACAGCAGAGCTAAGCTTATTAGCTAAAATGGTGATATGGTCACCCCATTGTAATTTAGAATCTATTGTGATTCCTAAAAAGGTAGTATTATTTACAAATTCTAACCTTTGGCTACCCAGCACGACATGGACGTTTGCTTGTCTGACATTGGGCATTGTAAATTTAACGCATTTGGTCTTTTCTGCATTCAACAATAGGTTGTTTGTAGAAAACCAATTTGAAATATAATTTAAAATATTACGAGTATTAACCTTATTCGCATCTGTACTATGCCGATTTACTTCGAATATAAGTGATGTATCATCCGCGAACATTACTACGCCAGCCTGTGCTCGATCATGCAAGGCAAGTCATTAAGAAGGCACCTGACCCTAATCAATTCGGCCAATCGGCTACCGCTAACCCCGCTCCCGCTATCGCTCGAGTGAAGGATAGCGATATTCACTTTCCAAAGGACAGACAGAGATCGAGCGCGTTCTCGAAAATTTAACGTAAGCGACAAAATAAAAACTATGAATTAAAGACGAACTATAATGATTATGAAAAAAGTATGTTGAGCAAATGTAGGTTTTATCAATGCCTTTTTAGATATTAAAAAATATTAAAGAAAATACAGCAAACTTAAAAGATCTAAGTTAAAATGCGATTTAAACAAGGTTTTTTGTAATAAAAGAACTATCGAGCATTTTTTCAGTAATCGTGTTTTCATCTTGAGAGTTAATGAAGATTAACTTCATTAACTGAAGTTACTTGTATAAAAAAATCAGTTTCCTAGACCTTATAGATTTTGAGATTTAGGTCAGTAAAGGTATTCAAGTTAGGGTCACGTGGCGTCTTAACATAAACCAAGAAGAGAAAAGGTCCCAGAATTGATCCCTGAGGTACGCCTATTTTGACGTTAGTTCCGTTTGACTTAACGTTGTTCACATGAACAGTCTGCAGCCTATCTGTCAGGTAAGATCCTAATAGTTCTAAGGATTTTATGTCAAAACCATACCGACGTAACTTAAGCAAAAGTGTCTGATGGTCAACACAATCAAATGATTTAGACAGATCGCAGAATACCCCAATGGCATCCTGCGATCCCTCCCATGCGTCGTAAATCAAGCTAACAAGGGTTACTCCCGCATCGGTGGTAGATTTTCCGCGAGTAAAGCCAAATTGTTGGCTGTGGAAAAGATTGTTGGTCGTGAAGTGGACTTGCATTTGATTTAGCATCACTCTCACAAACACCTTACTCAGAGCTGGCAAAATAGAAATGGGGCGGTAGTTACCAAGTTCCGACTTAGATCCTTTCTTAAATAATGGTATTAGTCTACTATTTTTCATTAGGTTAGGGAATATGCCTTCATCTACACATTCATTAAAAATTAGTGCCAAGTCAGGTGCAATGATATCAATTACATTACTGATTAAGCTAACTGATATGCAATTACATTACTGATAGTTCGATTACTATAAAATAAAACATAACATAACATGGCATCACGTCTTTTTCCCCGAAGGGGTAGGCAGAGGTGTGCAATCTCGCCAGCTATATAAGATAAATACTCTTTATTGTACACAAAAACAGACATAAATATTGGAACACATTCCTTTAAATAATATGTACAATAGGCGGCCTTATAGCTAAAGAGCAATCTCTTCCTGGCAACCTTAGGATGGAAAGAATATCATGAGAACTGATAGGGGTTGTGTACAATGTAATACTACTAGGCTTAAATAAATAAGAGATAAGTAAATAATATAATATTATAGCAATAAATATATGTATATAAAAGCATAAGAAGAGAGTACATAGTGATAATGTTCAATTAATATAAATGTTCATTAGATATAAGTAGCAAACCGGTGATTTGAAATATTTATTATATTATACACATACTTATATACAAATTAGTGAAAGTAACGATAAGAAATTGACAAGTAGGTATTTAAAAGCAGGATAGGTAATAATTTTTACCATAGTTTTAAAGGGGCAACGCATTCCACAAGCGGACTGCTAGCACAGTGAAACATTGGTCTGAGAATTTTGTGGAGTGCATCGGCATTTCCATGTGGGTCATAGAGCAATTTGAAAAGTTCTTTAAGATCGGGGTAGGAAGAGGTCACGGTAATCTATAAGGAGATTATCTGGCTTTGATTTGATTTGATTTCTGGGTTATCTATCTACATAGGTACTTACCATCACATAACCAGTAAGGTCTCCTATTAGCCACTGTAACACAAGTGAGACTCAACTCTTCACCACTCACATATTGATAATGTGACTCCCACTCTATCTGTCTCACTCCTGTGTTATACTCATATAGTAAATTGCTAGCGGACAGACCTCGGACGTACGTATCTAAAACAAATAACCAAGTTGCTGACGTGAGCTGATTTTGTAACTTTATAGCTATAGAAACCACCTCGAGTTTCGGGAGTTGAATCATCCGTTTGGGAGGTATCCACAGAAAGAAGATACAAAGGTTCAACATATAACACCCCTCGTTTTCTATTGGACAGTGTTGGGAGTTCACCGTGAATGAAAAAATATTTTAGACTCAGATTCGATAACAGAACCCGACTGGAAGCATTACTTTGAAATCAAAACACATTTTTTTTACAAAAATCTTAAAATTGATGTACTCTTTAGACAAGAAATGAGTACTCGTGGTACCTCACTGCCTTAAAAAATCTTCCTAGGGCTATCCAGAGTCGCTCGGTAATAGACGTAGGTAGCAGCGGCCTCGAACCGTGGTATTAAATAAACATAAATTATAAGAATTTTATTTAAAAAAATGTGTTTATTTTTCAAAGTATTGTGAAATTATCCAGTCGGTTCTGCTATCGAAACTGAGTCCAAAATATATTTTTTTAAACGGTGGTACTTTCACGGTGTAAACTGGCTCTGGAGTCATGGAAACCGCGACTTGCTCAACGTATCGTGGAACACCTTGAGACTTAGTGCAGCGACGACATAATATAGAATTAAATCATAAGAATTCAGCGTATGAAAAAACTGGCAAATATGTATTATAACTATATATACATCTAGGTATACTAGTCAATACTTTGTATTTTTTTATGTTTGTAATGAATAAACACAAAAACTACTGTGCCGATTTTAAAAATTCTTTCACCATTGGAAAGCTATATTCACCCTAAGTAACATAGGCTACTTTTTATCCCGGTAATGTGTTCCGACGGGAACCGGGAACAAGTGAACTAAATCACGCGGGCGGAGCTGCGGCGATCAGCTAGTTAATAATAAATGAAGACGAAGGCAGGTACTTACCACAGTAGTCTTCTTGGAAAAGTATATAAGCCTGGGACTCATTAGCGAAACAAAGAAACGTGGCATTTTCGAGGTTTTTAGTGTCTAGCAATGTTTTGAATTGTGTTGATGATTGCGTTATAGGATCTGAAATATAAGTTACGACTACTACTTAGTTAAGAAAGAAATCGAATTAAATGTACAAGGTACTTGTAAGCCGTTGTATTTATAGACCACACAACATATCGATGAGTCCTATGTATAATGGCCAAACTAACAATTTGGGCATTTTGACTTTTTTATGGTAAACGCACCTTATCGAAATAAATCATGTGAGCTATTTAAAAAATCTACTTGGAAACACGATTTTTCATTGAAGCATAATGACGTATGTGACATGAATTCAAAAGTAAAAAGACCAATGTGGCACATTAAGCACACATACGTGTATTATGCTAATTTGCTTAAAGTAAATCTACCGTTTTTTTTTGCTAAAGTAAGGCCCTGCGCAGACGGCACACTTTTTGTGCGATCGAGTCTGCGGCGCACAAAAAGTCTGCATGGCGCGCAAAAAGTCGGTCGCGGATTTTTCACAGACTCGACGCACATCTTCAATCATTTTGTCGGCAGAGCTGTAGGGACGTAGACGGTATGGAAATCGTGCAGAGATCGTGAAGTATTATTTTGTACATGAAGTACAGAAAAAGAAGAAGAAATAGAGAATTTTGGGTACATCCTATACTTTCGGAAAGATTACTGAAGGGACAGTTCCATACTAAACATTCAATTCTGAAACAACATCCGGCAAATTTTTTCAAGTTTTATAAAATGTCTGTTAATACATTTGATGAGTAGCCATTTATTTTGAGACCTGCTTTGATTCATTCAGAACTTACCGTATTTTGTTTTTTCTTTAGACGTCATACATGTCCAAACAGGAGCGGAATAAACATTACAGCACACTTCTTCCCACATTTTTCTTTTTAAATGTCTATCATGATATTCTGCCTTAGAAGTATCATAAATTGCTGGTCTGTTTTGTATTTCTTGAATTAACATAGTTAGATCGACCTCTGGTGCCATGATAATAGATCGCGTGCGTTACGTCCACCCCTAGCAAATGCAGATTGCCGACAAGTGTGCGCCGTCTGCGTTAGCGCGCGTTGAAGCAAACGTTCAATTTTTTTCACACACTTTTTGTGCCGCGTGGCGCGCCACCCGGTGCGGTCTGCCCGAATTACACGGATTTTTTGTGCGCCGGACTTTTTGCGCGTCGTGTGCGTTACTGCTTATAATTGCATAGGTTCTATTTTCACAGACTAAAAAGTGCGTCACGGATAGTCTGTCGTCTGCGCAGGGCCTAAAGCACTCTAGTCAGAACTACTGGGGTGCATACAGGTCATAGAACCTCAAGAAAACCTTAATTACACGTGGTACGCATGCCGCAACATAAAAATACTCAGTTATAGAGCATACTATCGGAATAGAGTGGAGAGAGAGAGAGATGTGGGCGTGTCTGTGTATTGTACGGCTGTTTACCCTTACGGGTATACCTATAGGCGTGGTAACTAGGTAGTAGGTAGAATGTATTTATAAGTACCTATCTTCTCTACAACTTCGGGGCTTTCAAACTTCCCTTGTATTATATCATCTTGTTGTTTATTTATTGCACATGTTAAGTTGAGAGGTTCCAAATAGTTAAATTTGTATACGTAAGTATTCTTTGCTCGAATCTCGTTGCTTAGTTGTGGTGTCAATTTTAACCCATTCATAGTCACGTTAAAATCTGAAAATGATAGATGCATAGATATTTCTACTTATGTATAACTACGAGTATTATTCTCAACGTTAAAGTGGTGGTCGTACATAGGTATGGTCGTCATGTAAAAAATCAATTTTTAGATTTTGAGTTTCCCATGATCCCTAATCTACCCTGAGGAAAATCTATGTAGGTAAGTATGTATATTTATGTACGGAGAGTTACAACGTGAACCTTGTTGTATATATAATAAAATTAGTAAAACTGTATGTATTTAATAGTGGGACAGCTGACGGGGAAGTTCATTGACATATCTTTTAAAGGGCCGGGTTTAGGAGGAAAAGCCGCCAAAAAACAGGTTTTTAATTTTTTTCTATAGTCAAATTTTCGAGTAAGTAATTTTTGGATAAGCCAGGGACTTTAATTTTTTACGATTTGACCTACAGTATCGGTAGGAGGGTCCTGAGACATTGAAAATTTCGAGTGTCGAGTAGGGGGTCGAGTAGGGAGCGAGTTAGAGGTGAGTGGGGTCGAGTAGGGGCCGAGTTAGGTTCGAGTACTGGGTGAGACAGGGGCGAGTAAGGGGTGAGTTAGGGCGAGTGGATCGAGTAGGAAGCTAGTTAGAGGTTGAGTAGGGGGCGAGTTAGGTGTCGAGTAGAAGGCGTGTTATGGGTCTAGTAGTGGCCAGTTAGAGGTCGAGTACGGGGCAACGTGTAGGTACCTACTTAGGATAGGGTGGGGCTAAAATGTTTTAACTTACCGCTTTCACGAACCATAGTGGTTACTATAAATATAGTTTTATATGTCAATGTTTCATATTTACTTTCATTTGTTTCATAACTGCAGTTAACATACGAACCATTCAAATTTTTATTTCTCACTAACTGTCGAAACCTCAAATAGTGTGATGATGCCCTTGTGTTTATAATATTAGTACCTGAAAATATTATTAAAAACCAGATGATGCATGCAGTGGGCATCAAGGCAATGCCGGGACATGGTTGTGGGTCTGGGAGTAGATACCGTCTCGCTGGAGACCATGCTACGAGCCATAGTCTTCAGCGGGAGACAGTGGAGCGGGGCTGTATTCCTCTACGCGCACGACCACCGCACAACTTCATAATCGGGGCCCGATGGCAGCAAGCTGGCAACCCACCGTCCTTAGAGAAGCAGGCTTGAAATTTTGCGTGCTGTGGGGTCTCAGCCCACACACGTCTTCACGCACCGAGACGTCGCGACGCGGGATAAGGCCTGACTCCGATGATGCGAGATATGACAGTGTCCCTTCGTCCAGCATACTCACCATGGAATCCTGATATTTCATGAATGCCAAAAAAATGTGCTGATATAGTGCTAATTAGTGCCCAAAGGAAAAAAATAGTGCTCTTATACTTAAGAAATTTCAACCATAATTCATACTTAAAAAAATTGTGCCCAAATTGTGCCAAATGGTGCCCAAAAATAAAAAACAGTGCTCTAATAACTCCGGAGTTATAGGCTTCGTTAAGTGAGTGTGCTGGGCGTAGGTTTTACGCCCAGCACACTCACCATAGCTATAGGTACAATTTACGGCTTAAAAAATTGTGCTTAAAATATCAGTCCAATTTTCGCTTGACTTTTGACCTAGAAAACCAATAAATTTAATTGTCAACTTCTACATACTAACGTTAAATGAGGTACAGTCGTTCACACATGTTTTTGGATAAAAATATTAAAAATTCTAATTGCGGGCGGTTATGTGATTGGGAATAATTATGGTATTTTCTCACATATCAAAAACTGTCGATTAAATGCTAATTTAATTTATTTTAATTTTTATTAATTATTTTTGTTTTTTTTTGTAAATAAATGAAATTGTAAGCGTAAATGAAATCTACTCGTATTACTTCATTGCTTGTAGGGTGAAATATTTCCCAAAAAAATGTCTGGGCACTAATAGTCTATTGCAGCCAATAAAATAGGTAGGTTATGATGTCGACCAGCATGCCAAATTTGGTCAAAATCGGTCGAGCCTTTTCGGAGGAGTAGACGCACAAACGATTTACACTTGTCGCCTAAGATTGAGCTCCGCTTCGCTCCGCTCAACTAGGTGTGCACGGGTCGCGGTGCAAAATTGAGCTGAAGCGTGACTGTCCATTTTTTTTTTTTTTTTGAATTTTTTCGGATTTCTTTTTTTTGAACTGATGGTCTATTTGACCTCTTTTACCTCTTTTAAGGTCATAATTATGTATAGCACGCGCATTATGTGTAACTCTCTCGGTATAACTGTGTAAGTCCTCCTGGAACAGGTTTTTCGGTGATTATTCCTCCGTGGTCACTTCGATGTTTCTGATTTCAGATATATGCACTTGTCGGATACATATATTTATGTAAAATATGTAGATGATGCTTCGTCATAATTCTTTGAAATATTATTATACTTGTGGGTAAAAGTGGTTCTGTACCTATACGTTAATATTTGTAGGGTAGTTAAATATTAAAACGCACTGTCAATGTCTGCCGACTCCCACCATTGAGACTTTTATAAAAGGCAGTGTTGTAGTACGATCCTGTTCAGTTCCTGTTCAGTTTTAGTCTACGAATTTACAAGTATTGCTTAATCACAAGTTATTACAGAAGTATGTACCTATACCTATGTAGGACATAGTTACTAAAGCCTAGTTCAGCAGAGGAGCTTCTATACTAAGATAAGTGTATTGTATTGTTATTATGTTTAAATACTTGTAAGATATTATAATATGACCCTACCGAGTTTCTTGCCCTTCTTCTCGGGATTCTGTGGTAATCGAATGGGCGGATTACGAATACAATCAGTCTAGACTTTAGTGTTTCATTGCTTAGGGGTATAGGTACCTAATAGTATTCTTCTGCCAGATGATATCGGAGCGATACTCATCATGATTAGACATACGATTATACGATCACAAAGCTACCTATAGAGAATAGCTTTCAGTATGATCCTCTATGTGGAACCTTAGGGAGTTATGTAACATAGTTACATAATACATAGTGTGAGTATATTAGCTATTATGATGGTGGTGTACCTGGGATCTGCTTAGGGATTTATGTAACGTAGTTACATAGTGTAAGTATATTATTGACTGCTTCGGTGGCGTGGTCGGTAGTGTATCCGCTTTCGACGCCGGAGTCTCGGGTTCGATTCCCGGTCGGGACAAACTTTGTGTGATGACACATACGTTTGTACCGAAGTCTGGATGTTTCCTATGTATAATATGTATGTATTTACAAAAAAAAATGTATATAAGTATTTATATCAGTTTATCTAGTACTCATATCACAAGCTCTGCTTAGTTTGAGACTAGATGGCGTTGTGTGGATTGTCCTAACATATTATTATACATATTATTATATATATTAATTATTATGTTGGTGGTAGTTCACCATCATCAAGATTAGGTACTTACAAAGTGTGGATGTGAGGTACTCCTCGAACTACAGTATAGTCATCCTATAAATGTAGGTACCTGGACTCTTATGGAGTTATGTAACATAGTTACATAATACCTAGTGTGAATATATTAGTAATTATAGATCAGGTACTAAGACAGGTGTGGGTGTGAGGTGCACCTCTGCCTACCCCTTGTGGGATATAGACGTGATGTATGTTGGGCTTCCTGACTAGCATAAAGCTTTGTATGTTATGTAAGACATAGAAAACTATTAATAGTAGGTAGGTAATTCAGATTATTCACCTACAAGACATCTAATTACGAATAGGCTAAAGCTTCTCTTATTCTTTATGCCACACACTCACGAGCATGGTCACTGCCACCATGCAAAGTTTGAGGAAGATCAGTTCAGCCGTTCAGGAGGAGTATTCGGTCAAGTGAAAACCCTCGAGTGTAATAATAGGAGCTTCGCTCGTCTACGGCTCGCTACAGCTCAATAAAATACAAATTGCTGCATGACGCTCTAGAAAAAAATAACGCTTTGTGTTTCGTGCATTTATCGGCAAATTGTTGTTTTATTTCCATCTCATCTCCCCGTATCTTTTAAACGACTGAACCGATTTTCATCACACCTAGCTAAGAACACTCCCGACTAATTCACCTTACAAAATCCAAATCGGATCATCCTCGGGAGCTACGATGTGCCACAGACACACACACACACACACACACACACAAACACACAAACACAGACACGTCAAATTTCCGTCGTTTTTGCGTCGAGGGTTAAAAAATTGTTATACAAAATATGAGTTATTAGAAAGTTTTGAACTCGACTGTACTAAATCTAATGTTATGTAAAAGTTTACAATTAAATTTAATGGTTTTCTAGGTCAAAAGTCAAGCGAAAATTGGACTGATATTGGGCACTATTTCAAGCACAATTTTTTAAGACTTATATTGTACCTATAGCTCGTTCGGTATTCGCGTAGTGAAGTGAGTATGCTGGGCGTAAAACCTACGCCCAGCATAGCTACTCAGTGAACTAAGCCTATAACTCCGGAGTTATTAGAGCACCGTTTTTTCTTTTTGGGCACCATTTGGCACTATTTGGGCACAATGTTTTTAAGTATGAATTATGGTTGAATCGTACACAGATTCTACAAACGGAGGTGAGTATGCTGGGCGAAACCTTCGTCCAGCATACTCATCGAACTATGGCTGTAATTTCTTAAGTATAAGAGCACTATTTTTTCCTTTGGGCACTAATTAGCACAATTTTTTGGCATTCATGAAATATCAGGATTCCATGGTGAGTATGCTGGACGAAGGGACACGATATGACACCCGACCCAACCAAAAACAAAGCGACCGCGAAAAAAAAATGAATTCCCACGGTAGTTTTAGCTCCAAATTCCCGTGATTAAAGTAGCCTAAGTTAATCTTATAACATCAGCTATTGCCAGTGAACGTTCCGTTAAAATTGGTTCAGGTATTTTAGAGGTGCTGACAGACAGATTAGTCATGTTGCATTATTCATTCGTCAAACGTTTCTGACTAATAACATCTCAAAACTAGTAAATAACTCACCGTTTGCATAGTAGTATTTTAACTCGATATGTCCTGTGCTGTAAATATTTTTGCAAGAGAAATCGATGATGTCCCCAACCTCAACATTAAGTATTGGAGGATTCAGTCTGTTGGTTATATTAGATGACATATGTTCTCCATTGATTGAGATTTCACCTATAAATAATAAATAAATCTAATAAGGAAATCAATAGCCATAATCCCGTACAACGTCAACAAGCGATGATCAATGGTATATACTATACCTATATTCCCTTCACTCCAGAGACAGTATGATAACTCATACATAACCATAAAATATAACACTCGCAGTAAATTCATTGTAACACTTGTTTAAACTTCTTGTGATATCAACATAAAAGGGATCCACATAAAATTAAGAAAATTAAATAAATAACTACTTCGGTCGCCGTGCGCCGAGCCATCGACATCTCCTGATGATGCCCCTGGTTGGGGGCGAAACACGTGTCGAAGTTTTTTATTATTTTTTGCACGATAACACAACTCTCATATTTATTCTATTTTCAAAATTATTTCTCTATTCTGTCGGCCTAAGTGGGTTTGGAGGGCGGACTTGTGCATGAATAAATACGAGAGTTGGGTAATATGCATGTGGCGGAATATTGCAAAGTAGTTAGATTTATTTAAGTTAACTATGGACTTCCGAAAAGTAACGCCTGATAGTATTAAATTTATAAAATTAAGAATTAATTATTAAGTTTAAGTTGTAAAGTACAACTAACCAGGCTATTGTCCAGTAACAATATAACGTGAAAAACACGATATTATCCTCATAATATTAAATTGCTTTGCTAGGGTGTCTGTAATACATAATATTATTGGGACATACATAATTAAGTCTCCCCATCTGATCGCTGCCCAGTCACATGAGGTCGAATCTGATTGACCGACTTCTAATTCAATTATTTCGCCGGATATAGCCAGATTTGTAAACAAAAATATACCGGGTGGGACCACGTGGGAAGTTCTAGCTTGCAATTAAATGTGTTTTTCAAAATCACCCAGCTTCACCCAGTCGCAGGTTATGAGGTAACATACAAAAAAACGTACAGTCGAATTGAGAACCTCCTCCTTTCTTTGACGTCGGTTAAAAATTACAGTCACGTGATCAAATACGCGTGTTAATTTGGTCTAACTTACCTACTTTCTTGCTTTCTAGATTATATAGTAGTGCCTTAGTGTACACTTACACTGCTTATACAGTACATACACTTCGGGGAGATCTTCCATGAAAATGCTGAACTGCATCTCCACATCGGACGGGGCGTTTTAGTAACTAGAGAGTTATCCGCACTCCATCCAAACTAATGGTTACCCTAGTCCAAAATGAGGATAATGGCTCATCCAAATATAGATATTTATTCCCGTTAAGAAATCTGGGAAAATACTTGGTAAATCATTATTTAATGTTAACACAGACAGACAGTAAATAAGGGGCACTTCTAGCATTATTTATCACTTTTATCAGTGTTTTTAGACCAAAAAAAACTACAATTAAATGCACACAATCAAACCTTTTATTTCCAAAATTGTTTATTATTTATATACAGGTGTTACGTAAGGGTTATATCAACCCGAAGACAGCCCTATCAGCTGGTCGACCAGAACCCGTTTCGACATGTGTCAACCGCCAAACACGTAAAAGAAAATCATTCAGAAAAAAAATCATTATTACCGAATAAAACACTCTTGTTTGAACAACACTAGCTAAAAATCAGCTGATTCGGTCATTGACATCAAATAAGTAGTACAAAATAAAGCGCGCCTGTGAACAACCTTCTCTCTCTGTCCTGGTAGGAACATTTTGTCTCTGTTTCGCATCAAGGTCGTGATCGACGCCGCCTCCCGCGCCAATAAAGCGCGCCTGTGAAAAATCTCTCTCTCCTGGATGGAACACTTTGTCTGTTTCGCATCAAGGTATGCAGCGACGCGCTGCTCGCATTATAGACTGTCCGGAGGTAACGGGAAGCCTTGAGCCGCTAGCCCAGCGCCGAACAATTGCTTCCTTGGCCGCGTTCTACCGTATTTACCACGGTGAGTGTTCTGAAGAGCTCTTCAACCTGATTCCACCCTCTCCCTTCCGATCCCGAACAACGCGTGCCGGGCAGAGATGTCACCCTCATACCGTGGAAACCGTCTTCGCGAGAACCGAGCGTTTTAAACGATCGTTTCTCTGCCGAACGATGGTGGCTTGGAACGCCCTGCCTGCGCACGTGTTTCCTCCAACATATAACCCTGGGCTCTTTAAGCGAAGCGTGAAGAGGCACATTACAGGGTCGTCAAGTTGAGGGCCACTCTCTATAGTATTCCTGTGTACTGTGAGAGTCGCCCTCAATTGCCAGGTGTCGCCTCAGCTTACCATCAGGCAAGTGGCGTCAATTTGTCGACCTAAATATAAAAAAAAAAAAAAAAAGGTCGTGAGCGACACCGCCTCCCGCGTCGCCCACCATTGTCTTTTAGTAAGTACGTCAAGCACTAGTGTTGGGACACGTTTGTTTTGATTTGAAATAACGCATTAACTTTTTTTATGATGAACTTTTTTTTTCTTGTTTCGCGGTCGAAACATATCAAAAGGCGTTCTGGTCGATCAGCTGATGGGCGTGTCTTGGGGTTGATATAACCTTTACGTAACACTCTGTATATATACATATTTATTATTTATTGACTGCTTCGGTGGCGAGGTCGGTAGTGCATCGGCTTTCGAGTCCGGAGTGTCCGGTTCGATTCCCGGATCGAATCAAATATTTGTGTGATCGTGATCCACAAATGTTTGTTTCGGAGTTTGGTTGTTTTCTATGTATAATAAAAAAAAACTACAATTAAGTGCACACAATCAAACCGTTTTATTTCTAAATTACATCGATATTAATAAGTTGGATCTTGTCGTCAGTCAGTCTATACACTTTTAATATATTATTGACTCTATATATCATAATAAATATATCTTTTATACAAATTATAGTACTTGCTAATTAATAAAAACTATACTATACTTAGCTGAATATTTAGTTATCTATTAAACAGACTTAGTTAGAAATTAGAACATGACTTTTTGTATTATAAACAAAACTACAGCGTGCAATATTATAAATAATAAATTTGTAATTAGCTTACTGAAATGTTCAAGTGAATTAAACTGTATTGAGGTAATTCACAAAATATTAACTTACAAATGTAATACAGTACCCTCCATTGCAAAGTCGGGTAAAAAGTAGTACTTCTACGTAACGTAGTAACTAAGTTAATGACAGGATTGGCGATATGTACCATGCAAAATTATGTATACACAGTTGCATTCATAACAATGTATGCAAGCATGTATTCATAATTTTGCGTTTGGATACCTTTGCGCTTTGTACATAATCTGAACAGAGTTACCGATATTTAGCTGCAATACAAACAGACAAAAATCTCGGTATTAATTAACTAATATAAAATTGTAATTGACCATACATTTCACAATTTAAATCTCAAAAACAAAGGTCTTAGGGTGCTTTCCTACAAGAGATGTGCTATGCTACGTTTGCTATAGCCCAATCATATTAATTGGTCCACAGCGCACATTCTCGAAGCATAAATTGCATAGTATATTTATAGCGGAAAAGCAGCCTAAGGTTTTTGCGATTTATAAAGTGAAATATAAGAGAAAAATTTAACAGGCTCGTTGCTTTTAAGATTTTGTGAATTACCATGTTAATGTTTAATAATAACTATTTATTGATCAGTTACATCTATTTCAATAGTATGCCTACAAGAGTGTAATGACACGTATTAGAACCGAATCTCTATCGAAAGGAAATCAAGTGTGTATTTCTCCCAAAGAATGACTATGTAGAATATAAAATTTCATAGCTAAGAATTGCTTTTAAATACCAGCTATTTATATTTTTTAAACTAAAAAATGCTGCTATTGCAGCATCAATTAATTCGTAACGCGTAAAGATCCAAAATAATAGACACAACCAAGGTTTCGTTAATATCGTTACATCTATCATTCAATATTTCAAACATATATTCGGTCAGGACAAGTTTGGTGTGAAATATTTGGCTATTGATGAGACGGTATTATTGAAGTCTTGACTTATTTTTTTTAAAGATAAATATAGACAAACTGAACAAAGAAACCGAAACACGAGCAAGAAAGCAAGGTTATACGTTGTTGTAGAAAAGAATCAATTTTAGTTAGGTAATGGAAGTACAAGGTAGGACTGGGCTTCGAAGAAACGGCAACTTAAGAAAAACACTCAGATTAGAAAAAAAAAGTAATTCATCATAATCATCATCTCAACCCATTTGACACCCACTTCTGAGCATATGACTCCCATAAAAAGTAATTACAATTAATTTAAAATTATATTAGTTCCTTTGAGAGAAATAGACGTTACACCAAGTTAAATCAGAACCAGTTATAATCCCGTGTCATTCATCATTTAAAAAAAAAGTTAAATACAAGTACCAAAAAATTAACCAAACATGACTGGCCTATCACAAAAAATATAACCAAAAAGCTTTAAAACTGACTATTACATAACTTATATTGAGATATTAGTCAATACCTCATAGAAAGGTTTTTTTATACATAATAATTTATATTTCCGTGTTCAAAACACAAACTGAAAAAAAAAAACACATTTTATGGACAATTTTTTTGTCCATTTTTGGTTTAGATTTCTTTGTATTCAAAATCTTGTCCTACAAAGGAGATATTAGGGTAAGTACCTATAATTTATATTTAAAAAAATCTAATTTGGACAAAAATTCGTAGTAAAAATCTATATTCGAATACAAATTTAAAAAAAAAAGTTAATTAACCGATCAATTTAAAAGTACCCAGTTGTGAATTCATTGCATTTTTAAGTTGACCTATTTAATTCAGTACCAGAATACATATACCTACATAAATATAAATAATTCCTAATTATATTGAAAACAAAATATATTGACAAAACAGGAAAATATGTAGTTATATACACCCAAGAGTAATTGGCTGTGCCATATCGGCTGGCACGTAAGATTTTGTTGCCTTTCATCAACATTTCATCTCAAGAATCAGAATTACGATACATATAGCTGGTACTTTTTATTAAATTCGTTCAGCCATTTTGTACATAACCCAATAAATGTGCCCGGTGACGGCAATAGGCTTGCCCCCTATTACGTGGGACTAAAAATACTGGCAAATGTGTGTGGGTGTGTAATGTACCTCTGCCTACCCTTTCGGGATATAGGCATGAATGTGTGTGTGTGTGTGTGTGTGTAGTTATTTCAGTAATTATGTACCACAATATCTCCAAAATAGAACAACGTGAATTCGAATTTTGATTCAAATACATTTTAATAATTTTATTATTAGTTCACACAAATACAATAATTAATTTAAATAACTAAGGACATTGCACTCAATCATAATATACTTTATTTTATTACTAATACTATAAACTAATAGGATGTTATATTTTACATAATATTTAAACAATTTAGAGGATACCTTTTAAGGATTGACACTTGTAACGTTAAATTACGCAAATATAAAAAAAAAGTTGATCAGAATTCTCTTAAAATTTTAAAAATTTGATAGTTAACGATAAGATTAACATTTTTTTTGTACAGTACACATTAGTTCCCCCTCATTTCCGCTAGAGGCGCTGCTGTGCAATGTACAGAAGGAAACATATTTTTTTACTTTAATAAGATATATTAAACACTATTGGTTAGTAACAGTAAAATAACATTACAAGTGTTAAAAAATAAATATAAATAAACTTTAAACGATATAATGTTGCCATACTAAGATCATAAAGATGTAATGAGATCAAACACGGCACCTCCAAATTACTTATCTCAATAAATGCCATTCCGTGTACAAGATATATATACATAATAGAAAAAAAAATTGTACAATTGTACGTTTTACCTTAAATCTGTGTCTAGTACCAGCTGCTTACGATAATTTGTTCGAAATACGTTTTCGTATTCGTCCATACAATTCACATAGTTCCCTGAGGTTACCGCTAGGGGCGCTGGTGTGAAATGTATGGTACGAAAACGTATTTCGAGCAAATTAATGTAAGGAGCTGGTACTAGATAGACTGATTCTAAAATTTATACGCTGGTTAATTAAAAAAACTCGAACTACCCGCAACTAAAATCGTTTGACAAGAAAATCTATTAGGCTGTGAAAATAATGTTAAATTGTATAAATTATTTTAGTACAAATAAAAAGATTAAAAAAAAATTGCAATTTATATTTTGAACTGTAATCGCTTTCAGCAGTTCAACAGAAAAAAAATCTATGTAAGCTATACTATAAAAAACCGAAACGAATCGAAATATGTATATTTTTTTATCAAACGATTTTTCTCTCTAAAAAAACTGAAACAGAAAAAATACATGTTTAATTAGGACTACAAAGAGATATGTAATACAATTCCAAATTCCATAAGAAACAATACTTTAATAATAAAACCATCTAATGTTAAGCACAAAATTTTCAAATTGTTGGAGAGACTTCAATCGTCATAAATATATCATGATATAAAACGTCAAATCAATGACTGAATTCCATGTTCCAATTTTTTGCAAAAATAATATTTTTCAATAGCTTATAAAAACTATTTTAGCTATTGACCATTTATGCATTTTTCTATATGGGTTTCTGTTTAAATTTAAACGACAGAGACAAAACTAAAATTGTGAGAGTAATCTTCTATTTAATTTTATTATTTGAACATTATTTGTTATTATTTGATTAGTTAATATTCTATAGCTAATATATTATTTATGATATAGTTATCATTATAGTTTATATGTAAGAATATAATAAAAAAGGTTAACGTTAACATATAATTGTTATTAAAATGGGACTAATATTTTAAGTCTCCCCAACAATTAATTTTACAAATGATTATTTTAGACTAAAGACATAGCTACGCTTTTGTATTTTTTATTTACCAAAAACTGCAAAGAAATCACTAAAAAAAGAAAAATAAAAATAAAATTTTTAAATTAATTTCAAAATTGGTCATATTTGTAAATCTACCCTCAATTTTTGACCACTCTTATTTGTTTGAGGTCATTTTGTAGTTTATATCTTTAATCATAAAATGGTTAGTAAACATATCAAAACAAACACAACTAGGTAATCCTGTCAAAGAATTATGTAGTCGCATAAACTGTACAGTCAAAAACAATATTGACACACATAAAAAATATATGTAGATTTTTTTAGAAAGCAGTTAATTAATATTTTATGAAATTGTCAATAAATACATGTATTTGACATGGTATTTTTTATAAATATACATTGTTATAACGCATATAATTTATATACAAACTGATGTACAATGTAAATAAAAAGATACAGTACGCAATATAATATTTTTACACGAATTTACGTAAATGAATTTCAAAATAGTAATGTATCCTTTTGGAAGAGTTGTAAAAAAATACGTTTTTATCAACAAAACTCAGAAAAACGAATTAAATAAAATAGAAATGTCGAAGTAGTTCATAGTCCAGCTTATACACACACATCAAATATGAATATAAACGAACTACACAAACTATAAATAATAATAACTAATATTTACAAAAGACTGTACATATCTAAACACACACGCATATCGATCGATTTAATTTTCAGTGGATTAGTCGAAATGTCAAAAAATTTTAGGCAGATAAAAAAAATATCTAAACAACTTTTCTCTATATTCTCAAACCGGATACGAACCAGCATCAAGTTTCTTTCAATGGAAATTTATTAACTATAGTCTTAACTCAGTTGGTCAGACCATTCCGAAATATAACAAGTCTGACTTAAGTCTTTAATTTTTGCGATCTTTTATACTTTATAGTTTAGGGAAAAAGTTCTAATTTATACCTATATCACATTTTTTTTGTATTAAAAATTATATATATGCATGTGTGTTTTATAAATCTATATAATTTATATAATATGAGTCTTATCTAAGTGCCGTGTATAAGTTTAGAACACTTTTATTCTCTTTGTGAGAAGGTGTTTTGGAGAAAACATTCCAAAACCGTAAGGTCTCGTCTCCGGCGCCCGTAACTATCGCCTCTCCGTCGGGAGATAACGCAAGGTACAGTACCCGGTACGAGTGACCTGTTAGTTTCGCAACCTGGAATATAAAAGGTTAAAATTATACGTCGTAATTTATACTTATTTAATAGTATAAAAAGGTTGAAAGTATAATTATAAAGGATATAAAGGATTAAAATAAAGAGAATATAAAGGATTAAAGGATACAAAGATAAAAAGGTTGAAAAGGTTACAATTATACTTAAAAATTTATACTTAATGGTACAAAAGGCTTAAAAGTTTAAAAAAGTTATAATTGAGCTCCCATGGAGCAGGTTAAATGTAAAATGTTCGGATGTTCGTTTCTCAGCAACCTCTTGACCGATAATTAATTTTTTTTCACCTAAATTAATAGCTGATTTCAATTAAGGTCGTGACGAAGCTCAAATATTCAATTTAAATACAAAATAAAATAAAAAATTCGCTTCGCTCAATACGAAGCCGCGCAATGTTTACAGCAGCGTAGCTTTACCTAGTTATACTTTATAATTTATACTTTTATAAAGGGGCTCGTGGTCTAGTGGTAACCGACAATGTTAACACATTATTAGTAATTAATTTATTAATCACTATATTGACAATTGAATATATTTTGTTATGTGCTCTTTGATTTTGATGCACTCGAATTTGAATCTTTATAATTTGGTTGGTATCCCTGCTAATTTTGCATGCCATCATCATCCACCGAGCCTTTTCCCAACTTAGACTGGAAAGCCGACCCCAACTATCTGCTCGCGGGTGAACTTCGATATCTCACGTGAAGCGACTGCCATCTGACCTCCACAACCCATGGGCGATATTGAAGTTCTGTAGTTAGACCGCGAGGATTTTTGATTTAGGGCTCCAACATAGATAACCTCCTAATAGATTCCGCGTTACTGTAATTTTGTTCCTTACCGAGTTCACCTGTTTTGGCGGAATGCGAGGGGCGCGCGGAAACATGTAAGTGCGCTATGATTGGCTGTTTCAAGGTCAATCTTCGAATGCACCGAATACTAGAGATGGGATAGGGATGAAAATGTGTCGATAAAATTTTGATACTCGCAGGTATATTATAGTTATATTTTTATAATTTTATTATATCGTTTATTCCTTAATATTCTTATTATATACATTTTTAAATACATTTATAAAAAACACAAATACATTTGCCATACCTTTTCACGGAACAGGAAGCCATTTAAAATGTAAAATGCTCGCAAAAACAATTTTTTAAATTATAAAATCGCACGTGGTCATTGGTCGCGAAGTTGGTTGTCACTGACGTCGTGAGTTTAGGCATAGCTTTACATGCTTGCGAAATCAAGTATGAAAGGCGCGCGTTTGTTGCCCTGCATGCGGAATCTATTAGGAGGTTATCTATGGACTCCAACTACCCCTAACGACTGCCATAGATGTTAGTATGACAACCGGAACCGAACGGCTTAACGTGCTCTCCGAGGCACGGAGGGGTCTCAATATCTTAAGAAATGGTCACCCATACTTAGACAGGCCTGAGTCGATGTTGCTTAACCTTTACAATGTCTTAACATTGTCGGACCACGAGCCCGTCTAATTTTGCATGCCAGTTGGCGAAAATATGGTCGAACTATTAATATTTATGTAATATCTCTGTACATAAAATAAATAAATTGAAAATTGAAATTGGTGAAAACTGCATTAAAATCCGTTTAAACGACTTTGTTTCATACTATGTTATGACTATGATAAAGCACCTATAATATAATCAGTTTTTATTGTATATTGTACACAAACAATTAATGGTAAAGAATAAAACTCATACCATAAAGTTGCCATTTTATAATTATAACCTTTTAAACCTTTTTATACTTTTTTTAAAAGAGTAATATATTGGATCCATAGAAGTTCTATAAGTACATACCTGTGTGAGCGAAGGGTATTTCCAAACTAATATTTGGTTCTGTGAATATCCGTGAGTGGACACGAGCTCGCTCGAGTGTTTCGACCACGCCAAGTTGCATACTTGTGAGCCTGGAATTTCATTTCATTCATTTATTTACATTATGGAAGGGAATGATTTAATTATTATTAACTCAGACATACTGCTGTTTATAGATCGATCATTTTGCAGACTCGACTTCGGCGCCTTTTTTTTTATTCCGCGGCCACTCGTACGTCCGTTGCCGGGCATCTCTGGTTCACGCACAGAATGTATTTCCAGTGGCGCCCGGCGGACTTTGACCACCTCTGTGGTCTCTACGGGGGTTTGGTCGCGATGACAATCCCGCGTCGTTGGGGCAGGGTGTTATCCCGCGTTATTCGCGAGACCTTTGGCGCCTGGACTATATTATTATGTTGTATGAAATTTAAATTTAAAAAAACCGTTGGTAGACCACCGTTGGTACTAGCAGGCTACTCTTATCTTTGGCGAAGTGTTTGCACCGCTGACTTAAAATTTCAAGCATGCACAACAAGCCAGCGAGCAAGTTCACAGTCCGCAGACAAAGTGCTCCATTGACAGTTTAGACTGTTGGCGTATCAACGGTTTTGCTCGTCAATGGATTACGTAAAAGTCCACTTTCATTCTCATATCTTTCAGTCGATAGATTCCAAGTTTGCTATGGATGTTAGCCACCACGTGACGGCCTTCACCTATATGTAGATAAGTATACATACCAGTATCGACACACTGCATGGGTTGTGACGTCAGCGTGTTCCAGAACCGTATACACCGGTCGGCGGTGCCCCCGCCCGACGCGAGCAGGCCATGCTGGTGAGGCGACCACGCGATGGCCTTCACCGCGGCCACGTGCGCGCCGTATGTCTGCACCGGGGATGTGGAGTGCTGGAATTCATACATTTGGAGGGTAATCTCTGTCTAACTGTTGGACCATAATAGGCGACTGCGACGAAACGTAAGTCTTTGTGATAAAGGCTTTATCACAAGAAAATTACTTTCGTTACGCCCACGTGAAACGTGTCAGTCACTAGTTGGTCCCAGGTAGAGGGAAAGTGCTATGAAAGGGACAAGTTTTGAAAGGGACAGATCTAATTAAGAATGGAATGACTTAGAATATTTCTAGCTTTTTCATTGTACAAATGTTACTCAGTTGTCAGACGTAACAGAATAGTGAAGTGTTGTTAGGATTTTCACGCCTATATCCCCGAAGGGGTAGGCAAAGGTGCATTACACACCAACAATTTGTCAGTATTTTTAGTCCCACGTAATAGGGGCAAGCCGTCACCGGGCACACATAATGAGTTACGTCCAAAATGGCCGAATTAATTTAATAAAAAGTTGCAAGTGTATTGAAATTTTTGAAAATTTAAACCCGTTGCCTTGCGATGAAATGTTGATTAAAGGCAACGAAATCTTACGTGCCAGCCGCTATGGCACAGCCAATTAAAGTCCTGGGCGTCTCGGACTATTATTAATTTATTGAATGTTATTATTACACTATTTGACGCAGTGTGTTCTGTAAACTTTCCAGGAGGTTCGTTGCATAAAAGTATAATGCATAATCACAAAGTTTCTTGAGCCTAATTTTAGCTATGATGTATTTTATGCCAAATCGTACCAGTCTTGAATAGGACAGGACAGGCAACGTTGACATAGTAGACGTGGAGTGTGGTGGTTTTAATTAACTTCTAATCACTTATTGTTGTTAGAAATCAAGTTAATGATGTGCGATAATTAAACTTAAAGATGCCCTCTAAGACCTGTCTCTTTCATGACTGACGATGTCCCATTCAAGACTACCCAGTCATGGATGAGACAAAATTAAAGTTTGTTTGTCTGGAGAAGAAATTGTAACGTCATTTGTAATTGTAAATCTACTAAGTTCTTTAAAAGCATTAACCAAAGATTTTTGTCCCTTTCATAGCACCTGTCCTCTAATAATGGCGAGTCCTATTTCGGGGTCCAGTTTGAGTATTCTTGCCTAAGTTCTTCCCGTTTTAAATATCAGGGTGTTATAGGCCCTAACCTACAGCGTTGGGTCCTACTTAAGTCCTCTTCTGTACGCTGAACACGTTATGACAGACAGACGAGGCTCGCCCGCTATTAAGTAGGACCGATAAAGTTACTAAAAAAAGTGGGTATAAAATATTTCTAGCAGTCTTTCATTAACATTATCGGTAGTAAATATACAACTGACCTTAAATTACATTATCAACTATTTCACAAGCTTTATAGATAAACAATTTTTTTTTATTAAAACACTCACCATAGACCACACAAATAGTTTGTTATCGTTCCCGCCAGAAGCCAGCGACTGACCGTCCGGTGACCATTTCAGACCGCAAACCTCTTGTCTATGACCCTGGAGTACACGCGATGCTTGTGACGCTGCGGACAAAAAAGATTTTTATTCATTATACAATTTCATTTCGTATAATATATAAATTTTTAACATACTTCCAAAAAAGGAATTGAGTGAACTTTCGACTAAGTAAAGTGTTTTTTTTTTAATTAGTACTACTGCCTCCCTAGTGGTCTTTTTTCAATTTGGTCCCATTCAGGTACGTAGTACATGTTTTATACCAGAGAAGTCCAATACAAATATTTACGTATGATTATAATGATTATTGATTTTCAACTGTGGTACCATAGAGGGGCTCGTGGTCAAGTAGTAACCGACAATGTTAACACATTGCAAAGGTTCAGCAACATCGACTCAGGACGGTCTTTAGGATGGGTGACCATTTCTGGAAACATTGAGACCCCTCCTTGCCTCGGAGCACACGTTAAGCCGTCGGTCCCGGTTGTCATACGAACATCTATAGCAGTCGTTAGGGGTAGTTGGAGCCCTAAAGCAAAAATCCGACCGGTCTAACTACAGAACTTCGATATCGCCCATGGGTTGTGGAAGTCAGATGGTAGTCGCTTCACGGAAAATATCGAAGTTCAACCGAATCGCAGTTAGACTGGAAAGCCGACCCCAACTGAGTTGGGAAAAGGCTCGATGGATGATCATGAACTGTGGTACCATAGTATTTCGTGAGAACTACTGAAAAACGTACGTATTTATATCTTATGCACCTTTGGCTACCCTTTCGGGAATATGATTATATGTATGTATTATACTCTTCATCATCAGCCCACTACAGTCTACCTGCTTCTGCACATAGACCTCGCCCCTGACCTATCACCCAGCCAGGGTCAGAATTATTTACCCGAAAAAAAATCACAACTTGTGGCTTCATCATTTTAATTTAAATAACTTCGGTACTTATATCTTAGTACTCTATTTTTAATACCTACTCTTAATAAACAGGAAGATAAGCTTTTCGCGATGCACCTTAAAGCATCACATAGATACAATATATAAGATAGTTGCATAACCACAGCGTTGCATAAAGTTGCATTGTCGTTGAACTCCGAGACGTGCACTCGTGCGCAGCCTCTGAGTCGACTATCAAACGGTGTTTTAGAACTAAACTCTCAAACTTTTCGTGTCTATAATATTTCTGTTTGAATATAAGCAATAATTTTTATCAATTTGATTCCGTGTTCGGATCAAATACAACGTCTCATGGTACATAACCACCAGTTTGGTTTTATCTAGATCTGGTCAAGAGCAAACTGTCTGAATAATAATAAATAATAAATAAATATTTTGGACATTCTCACACTACGTAATCTAGCCCAAACTAAGCTGTAAGCTTGTGCTATGGGATCTAGACAACTGATAAACATACTTGTATATTTCTAAATACATACATAATATACATAGAAAACACTCAAACTCCGAAACAAACAATCGAAGATGTTAACAATAATTTATCAATTTAACTTTATTCCTTCTGACTGATCTTTAATAAATATTTTTTGGACATTCTTTTTTGTGTTGTTTTAACCACTGAAGTGTGCTTTGCCTTTGTGTCAAACTTAGATGCAGTCTAACACATTTTTAAGCGAGTTTCCTTTATGTATTAATAAAGCACCTTTATCTTCTCTATATATAAAAATGAATCCCTATTTCCCTTGGTCACGACATCACTCGCGAACGGCTGGACCGATTTCGCTTATTCTTTTTTTGTTGTGTTCGTAGTTATCAGGAGAAGGATCTTGTGGAAGAAAAAAAAGTTATGCGGAACATTAGAAAAATGAATGCGGTACGAAGTTCGCCGGGACAGCTTGTTAAAATATAATAATATCAAGTGTTTATATTTGAAAACGAACTGAAAACTGTAGAAATGACAGAATACCCCAGTTGCCCAAAAATACTAATCGTTAATAGAGCTTTAAATGTATTCTGATTTTAATTGTTTTTTTTTTTAAGAATGAAAAGTACCTCGATACCGTTAAGAGTCTTAAGTGTAAGTCTTAAATACTATAGATATTGGATTCAGTACAAATACAACGCGGAATCTTGGCACTCTATAAAGTATAAAATAAACAAGATTGTACATTGATGGTTGACATAGAAACAATTCGTAATAATTGATATAAAAGCATCAATGTACAGCGCCGTTGTCGCATCCCTCGAGAGTCAGCAAGCGGAATAGGAACTTAGTACGGAAACGCCCAAGTGTGCAATTTTCGATAGTAGACCGAGGTGAAGTGGTGCCGTTTTTAAAGCACTGATCGGTAATCTAGGTATTTTTGATCTAAGGTGTACGTAATATAATATTTTTCCAAACTTTTAAAACCACTGGATGGCTGGAATTATCTAAACGCTATGAAGTAGCTACAAGCTAAACCAGTTTCGCAGTGCATTAAGCTCTTCCATCTAAGTTAAACTAAACAGACCGGGGATAGTGGTTAGTTTGGTTATAAAACTACATCGTCGTCTGCATAATATTGCAAGCTCCTTTATGCAGCTACTACCAGTTTGTCCTTACTCCAAACGGACGCAAATTTATACTAGTAATTAATACACACAAATATCACGCCTATATCCCCGAAGGGGTAGGGAAAGGTGCATTACACACCCACAATTTGTCAGTATTTTTAGTCCCACGTAATAGAGGGCAAGCCTTTTGCTGTCACCGGGCACACATAATGGGTTATGTCCAAAATGATCGAATGAATTTAATAAGTAAAAGTAGCGTATATTGTAATTTTGCGATGAAATGTTGATTAAAGGCTTCAAAATCTTACGTGCCAGCCGCTATGGCACAGCCAATTAAAGTCCTGGGCGTCGCGGACTAGATTATATATACATAGTAATTAATATAGCCTGTTTAATGATAATACATAACATAATATAAAACAAAGTCTATCCGTCCGTATGTATGCTTAGATCTTTATAAATACGCAACGGATTTAAATGCTTAAGCTTAAGTGGTTCTCGAGAAAGGTTTTTGTGTATATAATTTGTCAAGCGGGCGTACGCTAGTTCGCTAGTACGCTAGTTAGTTATCGTATGACAACCCCCCCAACGAAGTTCTTTACGCAACTGTAACGCAACCCATCCTAGGTTTAGGTTACTTTTCGTTTTATTAACGACGCCGACGCTATATTAAAAAAAAAAAAAAAAAAAGCTGACCATATTTTGACTTCTGCGGACCACCGGTTGGGAACCACTGATAAGCGTAACGTGACGATTTCTACTAAATCGCACTACACATAAGCGGCATTAGTGAACGTCGTTCAAAAAAAAATACGCTCGATACCACTTGTATGAATATACTGTCGATATGTTGCAAATTCCTACCTAGTAACTCAAGTGACAGTTGTATGTACTACCGAAGTCAAACAACTCGTATGATTACTCTACGGTCCATGTATTTCTGGGAGGGCCCCAATGTGGGTGCAGAAGTTAACGACCATCAACATTGTAATAATTTGCGACGTTCGTTGCCGACGACCCGTGAGATATTATTTCGAAAATAACTCTCGTGTTAGTTTAGTTTACCGGTTTCCAATTGCTATAGGTTTATCCTTCCGAAGGCGTACCAGCAATGGACGTTAGGGTTGAATCTTTAAGAAACTTTAACAAAACTTCCTAATTCCCATAGGAATCTTCAAAAATCAAATGTTCGTCATTTAATAGTTTGAGCATAAAGATCCATATCATGGCAGTGGGTAGGATAGGTACATCGCTCGTAGGCCTGATGACCGGGCGGGGGTACTTTTGTCACTTTTGGCTGTCCTTAAGTTGCACTGGAAGACGCAGCATGGGTAGACCTGCTACAAGGTGAACTCACGCCATCGCAAAGGTCATATGAGGCCGCTAGATGCGGATAGCTCAAGACTGAATGTTGTGTTAATGTTAGTTGGGGGAGGCTTACGCCCAAAACCGCACATCCTGATAATAATGATCCATTTCATTCGCAAAGAATTGTCGTCGGTAATTTTTCTGACGGTGGTTTACAGAACCTACAGAATAAATCAAGGTGGGTTGTTTTGTTGTTACTTACGTGGTGTTCTGGTGTCTCTCTGTCTTATATGTCTGTCTCTGGAGCCGGAGCTGAGTATGTCGCCGTTCCACGCCAGCGCGCCCACTCGCGCTATGTGACCTTGTAACTTCGTCACCTACATACAAATAAGGTTTTAATTAAATATCACAGATTAATAATGAGTATTTGGAACCCAATAACAAAATCCGACTGGTCGAACTAAGAACTTCGATATCATCTTAGGTTTGTGGAGGTCAGATGGCAGTCGCTCCGCGGAAAATATCGAAGTTCAGCCGTATCGCAGTTAGAGTGGAAAGCCGACCCTAAGTGAGGTGGGAAACGGCTCGGTGGATAATGATGATGATCACAGAATAATAATAGCACTTTTAGTAGTGGTCAAATGTAAAAGTATAGTAACTGAAGCTTGAAAATAAACAAATGTGTATAAATGAATATTACAAAGGTTAGTCTAATATCTGTCCGACATTACACATTATTTCCCTACAAAATTTCATAAGAATAAGACGTCCTATGTATTTAAAAACATTTTTCTTTGTGAATGTACTTATGGGAGGACAACTGGCGAGATTGCAGTACTATACTCACCCACTCACCACACACTACCCACAATGCAGTACTATAATCGTATAATAGTTTTTTTTTTTTTTCAAAATTACCATGCGAGCGTAGCCTCTTGCATACGCTATCATAGTAAACGTATTTGAACTATTGAACTTTTTACTCATAACAGTGCTAAACTCTCAAGACATTTATTTTTACAATAAAATTCAAATGTTAAATTACATCGTAAAATTAAAACACTGCTTGGTAAAATCTTTTGCCACAGTCAGTTTACGTTTTAAGTACTGTTTTTGTATAGTCGAATGAGAGATGTTATAAACTTTATGTGTGCGACTCTACCAGTACTAAAGCGTCTATAGCTCCTAGCTTGTATGTACAAATCCCAGTTACAGCCTAAACCGCTAAGTTTTTATAAACTCTAAGGGGTTCTATCATCATCCATAGAGCCCAAGATATCCCCACCGTCTCGCGATGCGGCTGTCAGAAGTGACTTGGCGACATGACATGACCAAATTCGGGGAAAGAAATGACATCGTTGTTGGAGTTGGAATCAAGAAAAAAATTTATGCTTTGTACAATTTTATTTTTAGGATTCCGTACCCAACGGGTAAAACGGGAACCCTATTACTGAGACGGTCGGCTTTCCAGTCTAACTGCGATTCGGTTGAACTTCGATATTTTCCGTGAAGCGACTGACCTCCACAACCCATGGGTGATATCGAAGTTCTGTAGTTAGACCAGTCGGATTTTTGATTTAGGGCTCCAAATACCCCTAACGACTGCCATAGATGTTCGTATGACAACCGGGACCGACGGCTTAACGTGCTCTCCGAGGCACGGAGGGGTCTCAGTGTCTTAAGAAATGGTCACCCATCCTAAGACCGGCCTGACTAGATGTTGCTTAACCTTTGCAAAGTGTTAACATTGAAGGCTACCACTACACCACGAGACCCACAACAAACAGAATCACTATCACTACATTATTATAAAACAAAGTCGCCCGTTCTGTATGTATGCGTAGATCTTTAAAACTACGCAACAGATTTTTATGCGATTTTCACCAATAGATAAACTACTCTATCTTGAGGAAGGTTTTTGTATGTATAATTTGTCAAGCGGGCGAAGCCGCGGGCATCCGCTAGTAATAAATATTTAAGGGGGCTCCCATTCAACAAACGTGATTTTTTTGCCGTTTTGGTACGGAACCCTTTGTGCACGAGTCCGACTCGCACATGGCCGGTTCTTTATTAATGACTAGTCAGTAATCTTACCTCTTTATTCACAGCGACATCCCATACACTAATGTGTCCTTTCTGTGTACCGACAGCGACCAAATGTCCCCGTTCGCTCCACGCCACAGATGTGACAGCGTTGCCTTCTGACGACAAGTCGCATAGACGCGTCACCTGTCAAAAACATACTTGATTAACTACAAGAAAATACTAATCATTACCATAGTGGTTGGTTCCTCAACTGCTTGTAGATGGTGCTCTGAAACGATGCCGTAACTCGCACATTCACACAATAGTGATCGTAATATAAGACGTTTCGGGCTAGTTAGTAGTGTATTGGTCAGTTGAACGTTCTGGGAAGGGAACAGTCCCTGGTTCAAGCCCAGCTAAGACTATGGCGATTGAAATTGTAAAATTATTTAAGAAAATACTATTAGGGAAACTACCGCCTACCGTGAACTGGTGTCTCTTCTTCTTTTTTTAAAAACGTGGCTCCATCGATATTCATCGATGATTTCGCCAATGTCAAGGTAATGCTTGATTAGTTGATAGTCCCGCACAGAAGAACTAGTTATTCCTAACTAGCTCCAGGTGCAGGACAAGAAACGTTGTTCGGTATGAGAGTGTCTGGAAACCCAATTTTTGCGGAGCGCCAGAGGTAACCTAAAAAGCCACCTGCCACGCGCTCAGCAAAAATCGAACTCTCGGTAGGTGGTTTTAGTTAAGAAATCAAAAACATATGACGTAGATATTCATTCAGTTATTGACAGTTCACCGCTTAGCTGAATTGGTTAAAGAGTTCTCTTTGTGAGTGAAAGCTGGTGCTCGTTCAAACCCGGTCCCGGCCGATGAAAATTTGAATATCCTATAATATTTGGATAGGGATTAAGCTGAACAAAATCCGATTTTTAGGAAGAATATATAGGATACTTTTCAGGAAATAAGTTCTGTGGGAAACAGGAACATAAAACCAATACGCGAGAACGAGAAAGTAAAACACCATTGTGGAAGTCTAGTTAAAAATCCGTGAAAATATTGAGAGAAACTTCAAACTACTGCATCCATCAGACATCAAACAGCTGATCAACATTCATTATACTTAATTACAAGCGTTTACATCATATAAATGTAACTAAATTAACAATAAATATGTGCTCCAATAACAAATCAATATTGAATACCGGTTTTTGACCACAGCTACTGTATTAGACATGAATATTATAGTCATTATTGTATTTGGTTATGTCGTCTCCAGACACTCGATGACTAATGATCGTCTGTCGATGGATCAAAAGCTTGCGGATTACAAATCACAACACTGTTGTGTAACCTATCGGTGAGAAATAAATCATCTGGAAATTTATTTAAAAAAAATTTGGCTCCGTCGTCGTTTGTGGTGATCTATACATGCTTTTAATACCAGAATGTTTCTATCTATGAAAGGGAAACGTTAGGAGAAAAATAGAGAGAGTAAGGAAAAGGGAAGTGGACCCATCAAACTCGTACATACCGTGCGCAGAATAAGTAAAAGGCTGGTTACACGGACGAGTTGGGCACTCATGCACGATCAACCACCTAACTAAACCATTCTTGTTCCCGTCTCCCATTGGATAAAACTTATATCTCCTGTTATACGTTTGTCGATTGACATATTTAACCAACCTGCAGATCATTTCAATGTGGTCAATTGACCAGAATTTTTTGCGGTTGAAGAAAATATCTAACACCTCTAGATAACGTTGTCATGCTTTTATGCCTTTAATTTATCTTACCTGACTAGTACACGCACTCCACAAGTACACGCAACTGCCTAGACCAACACTGAGGACATTCTGCGCCGACCAGTCGACCAGGTTCAGATAGAAGTCGTCCTGCAGTTCAGGAGCGTCGAGCACCTTGAACGGGATCCTAGATATCTTCCGCGTGGCCTTTCTCGGAGAGCGAAGTAGCTTCTCGGATTTTGACGATATTGGGGACAGGCTGTAAGGTGATGGGTCTATGTTCTCCTACAAAAGAAAAAAGATATGGTGAGTACTTTTATTCTGACTACTCTAGCCTAAACTGTCACCGATTTGAATAGAGGCTTGGTAAACTGAATGCATATTGGCTCTAACCAAGATGTTCGGAGTTCAATCCAACGTCATTTGCAAATTTGTAATAAGTGCCATCTAACGGATCGAGGCTTTGGCAAATATAAAAGTTCACGTAAGCGACAATAGCGAATGAAATGTAGGTGTTTAATGTCTCAGTATACCCCTTCAGACAAACAGATAGTATTGTAATTCTGTATTATAAACTGAAGACTTTGTTTGTAATAGTCTATTCGTTGACAAAGTATATTATCCTACTAATATTATAAACGCGAAAGTTTGTGAGTATGTAAGTATGTAAGTATGTATGTATGGATGGATGGATGTTTGTTACTCTTTCACGTAAAAACTACTGAATGGATTTTAATGAAACTTTACAATAATATAGCTTATAAATCAGAATAACATATAGGCTACAATTTATAAAGATATTGTGTGAATTGTTCAAAATATGACGCGGCGCGACGGGAACGGGAAAAAATCCAAATTACCACGCGGACGAAGCCGCGGGCGACCACTAGTAATTTATAATAACATCACACTACGAGAACCACGAGTGAGGAAGCAATAAAAATGTTGCAAAGAACGGGAACGCCAACATAGTCGCGGGTGTCTAGTAGTATAATTACTTTAAAAACGTATTCAACAATTAATGTGATACTTATGTTCGTAAAACACAAGTACTTAGGTACTTGAACATTTAATGTGCATATTTTATATTGAACTAAAACTTGTTCATTATAAACGTCCAGGATGTCATTTCTAGAAACTCACGTCATGGTCTAAAAACTAATGATATATTGTAATAATACTTTAAACTAGTAGACGCTCGCGACTTTGATTTCGTGGAAGTCTTTACTCGCCTTTTTCGTGACCTTTTTTGTGTTGAGAGAACAACAAACTAAGTAACTAACTAACAACTAGGCATTTATGCAGCACTCGCAAAGGAAGCTGTCAAAAGGTACTCGTATCATTATTCCTCGTTTTGAGCGCTCCAGCTTCTATTATGTACTCGAAACGTGATAGTATCTTTACAAAGAATAAAATAAACGCTTGAACTTATAAACTGTGCAACTCATTTTAAAACAGTTTTGAGCGCGATAGAGAGATTCAAGCAGAAGGTTTATAAAAACGTATACACGATATTGCAACTAATCCTTTCAATGCATGACCCACTTTCTTTTTTGGTATTTGAACCAGTAGTCCCTATAGATTAAAGCGTTTAGCCCAAAAAAAATCAGGCTTAACAATATTTAATATAGATTAATGAATTGAAAAACTTCATTTATACATTAATAGCTAAGCCAATTTTAATTAAGAAATCAAGAAGTATATAAATACAATGGCGAACGGTAGTCAATAAAAGATTATTACAAGTCTGTCTATCTTAACCGATACAAAAAGATTCTTATTACCGATCATGCTGTTACAACAATAGATAACGTTTATACATACATCTTAAAAAAGCAAGTCAATAACATCTAATCTAGCGACTAAATGCGATTAAATAATATACAGAGGAAAAAAGCGAAACATATATTGCCAAGTGTAAAAATAATAAATGTTGCAATAGTAATTAAGCTACATAATGGTAATAAAACAGAAGAGAAACATCCGACATAACACTAAAGATGATTATACAAAAACTATAGACAAATTGGATCTGGTTTTACAAAACGCTTTAGTGGTCCAAAATCTGTTCTAATTAATCTTGATCGAGATGATAAAAATAGCATAAGACGGAACCGTTTAATAACACAAGAAGGATAATCATCAAATAGAGCGCTTAAAATAATAAATGAAAGTAGAATAATTTTCTGAAAACTCGAATGAAATACACAATATTTACTTATGTACAATCAATCGAACCATCCAGCGGTACTGCTTGAGGAGATGAAATAATTTGGAAACTAAATCCGTGAGATTGTATAGACTAAGTACTAAAGCGCAAATACGAAGACATTAACACTAGATCTAGACCTTGAAAGTTCACCCAACCCGAGCCTTTTGTCCGAAATAGTCGAATAAAAACGCATTGCAGAAAAAATAAATAAATTTATCGTGTACCGTCTGATAGTTTCGCTTTGTCAGCCATTTTTTATTGGATGCTTTCAATTAATCATAACAATAATTATCTTACGGCGAATACTGATTGGTTTTATTGTCGCCTGAAATTAAAAACATCGGTTTGCTATTCGTGACTCTGTGTTTCGATATCGAATGACTACCTTCTATTCTAAATCGAAAAGCAAACAATCGAAATATTCAAATTACATTATTTAAATGTTCATGTATATTCAAGTCTCAAGTGGACCTCGTTTGCGTTGAACAATTATTTACAGACATATAAACCATGCAATTTATTTTGTTTATTACTGTGCGAAATGAGTACGATGTTGACATTTTTAATGTGACATTTGCACCGACAAAAGAGTAATGTAATTCTAAGTATTTTTCTGCAAAAAGTGCAGAATTTGTTAAAACTCGCGGCAGTTCAACGTACGTGAACACGCTTTTATTGCAGACTCCTAAGTAATCTAGATGAATAACCACCTTCATAAAGATACTCAAATTTCACGAGACATAAATGTGGGTTGCCTTTACCATATACGTATTTTCGGGGTTGATAATAATAATTTTATTGTTGCATAGAATTTGGTTGTGTGGGCGAAAAATATAGGTAGTTTCTCGAATACAAGAAACCTTTATTCGAGTAAAACAACACGAAAAGAACGTGTCACCTCGACTTTGGGACACACTTACTATAATTTAAATCCTACGGAAACATCACAAATTGGTGACGCCTACGTCAGCCAAAAATATAAGGCGATACAAACGTACTAAACCAATAAACATGAATGTTTAAATGTAAAAACGCTCAATAAATCGCTGATAAAGAGAGGGTTTACATGTAATACTACAAGATAAACCGTACGACATTTGCATCGCCACAACATTAGTTTTCAATCGATGATAATACAATCTAATAAACAAACAAAAAACCCTTCGTCACATAATAATAAAGAATCATTCGCGAGTGTAAATTCATGAATGAATCCAATCTTGAAAGCAAAATATTGAGAGTGCATCGAGACAGACACGATGATTAAATCATAACTGCCACTTAAGAAGTATACTAGCTTAACCAGAGCCACGCCCTTAGACGGTTATCGACATGCCGTACTGGCAGGCCAAATTAAGATTAATATTATATACAAAATAGCAATAAATATTCGATAATAGCTGGTGCTGACAGGAGGTGCTACTGGACTTGAGAATCTTATTTTAAAAAGTAAATCTATCTAACAATGCCCTCGGGTACTAGTTGTTACGGTAAAAAGTAGTCTGTTAAGTGCACAGGTTCTCATACTATTTTCGAAATAAAGTTAAATTTGGTATGTGAAAGATTGTCCACATGAAGATAACCTTAAAATCACGTTTGGTCTAGACTTGTGATGCATGGAAGATTCATATCGTGTACCAACGACCTCGCTACTGACGCACAGGATAACGCATTTAGCAGATGTAATGCACTAAACATTATACAATTATCTAACATTCAGTAGAGCATAATGGAAGCAATTATTGTTGTATCTGCTTTATTATCAAATTAATATGATACAAAAAGCGCGGTGGAAAAAAAAAGGTTAAATTAAGTTTAATATAGATCATATCCTATCGTCTTGGCTTCACTAATGCTTTTTTGATTAGGTGAATTACGATGCGTATTAAGCGATTAGGTATGTAATCGAATTGTTTGTAACAACGATGGTCACGTCATAGTGTAAAAATTTAATGTTTATCTTACTACTTAAGCTACACATTTTGTAGGTCAACAACACCTCGCATGATTACATAGTGATGTAAAAAAAATAAGTGTACTTTACATCCTTCACGCACAGCGCAACGGCTGAGTAGATAGGTAAGTACCTCCGATGGGTCATTATTAAAAATGTTTAGATAGCGTGTGTTAACCACAAGTAACTTAGATCTCAAATTGTCCATTTCCTTGACAGACAATTGGCGTATTCAAACTAAACAGACAAAAGGTGCGCAACAATGAATGCCTACAATTGTCCACAATAGAGAACTCGTCTAGTCTAGCGTTATGAAATCAACAGAACTAAAAGTCTCGAGGCAGCAAAAACATCAACTAAATGACTAAAAATAAACGAAGGAGATTAAATTATAGTAGACAGTAATGGCACAGGAGCCGGAGTAAATGAAAATTTTCAATCTAGGCAAACCACAATGATGTACGAATGAGCAATCAGAAACCCAAGTTTGTTAACCTGACACGGCAGACGTATAAAAACCTAAATATTCAGCAATGACTAGATCGCAGATAGAAGATTGATTAGTACTATACATGACTTGTACTTTGATTTTGTAGGCAGAACACGTTGTGCTAGTGCAATAAAACAAAGTGAGATTGTGCACAACATGAATATACTAGAAGAATATTAATTAAACACGAAACGGAAAGCCGCATTTTAGTATCGTACGATAAACCCTAACTAAATCTCCAGATTGAGAACGAAATAATTGCCATTCTTAATTAATAATTTTACTAATTGCAACTGGCAATTCAATCACACTGTATCAGGCGCTATGATGATACGAAAATGTAAATCCCGCGAGACTAATTATGCACTGGTGCATAATTAGCCTCGCAATTTTTGCGACAAAGAAGACTTATATTAATACAGCAGAGAATATAATTCTTCATAAATCAAATAGCGAATGCCATAAACTATAGTTACTCGCGATTATCATCATAGAATCGACGGATTTAGCACCATCAATTCACGAAACCCTACGGAGCCTCGATAGCAAAACGCCTCTGTTTACTAAAGACTGCTTAAATATGTACTTTGGAAAAAAAATTAAGATCAAATAGAAGCCTTACGCGAAATTCCCTCACGTATGTACCAGTAAATTTGTTTTTTTTTCTGTACACAAACCACCGAGAGTACATGGATGAGCACTTCTGGTGACCGGTTAAGTGTTTCGTTACTGATGGCACAGGAGCCACTTTACGGATATATATTTACTCTCTGAAGATGAACTCCTCCTTTTAAAAAATACAAAACAAGTTAAACTAGTGGTTCTGTGAACCGTAGACTTCGGGAGCGGCTTTGTTTAGAAAATTTATTCTTCAATTTTCTTTATTACTCTTTCAGTTGGCATCCAATCCAAAAAAATATCATTCAAATGTTATTCATTGTAAGCAAAGAGTGTGTTTGTACAGTTTCATGCAAATCGGTTGATAAATACGGCCTCAAACATGATCTGACAGAACCCGTAGATGGGTACAGACGAAAGAAATTCTCCCCAGTCTGCAAGTAGAAACGGAGCCTTCGGTCGCTTCGCTCCCTCAGTCAATAACATAAACTACTGCTTCTTTGCAGTTTCATACCTCAAGCTAAAGTGATTGAATTTTATTTTCTACTGTACTGCAATTTAATCTAGGATCTACCTACGACAATTTGCACAATGCGGTGTTTTTATTCTGCATTAGCAACGAGAACACAATAGCGGCAAATGAACTGAAGTTGATACCTACGTCTAAAAGGTCATAGCTAGACATAGATCGCACAGACACAATACCTAGTCATCTCCGCCACGTTATATTCTATTGTAACGATACAAGTTGTGTCGTTCGAATGATGTGGTGTGTCAGTCACCGATGTTGTCGCATATGGAAACGGGGCGAGTTCCATATCAGATAACTATTCGGACATCTGCATTATGATTAGCATGTTGTTATTGTCAGTCACTGCTTTTGTGTCGATACGTGACGAAAAAATACTTCGATGCTGGTACTAAATACAGATTCAAAGTTGCAAACGTCTACAGAGGTTAAGATAAAAAATAATTAGTAAGAAATTCACATCGAGGCGTCTAAAAATTTCAAGAGCACCCAGACAATGCTCCAGAAACATGACAGTGCAGTAATTCGGAAGGACAATCTCAAACATGATCTAGATTATAACAACGCCGCGGTAACCGGTAGACTCACAAACAACCACAAAGAAATCCACTTCATGCAGTTAGACAAAAAAACACATGAAAAAATGCATTCGAACAAATTGGCATTGCAAATTTTTACGAATCATCCCGTCAATGAACTTGAAGTCTAGACGAAAAATTATCTATATTCTAAAACTTGTCTTTACTAAAAAAAACTTTATGACGACTATTATGAGTAAATACGCAGATTTCGTGGTGAATTACTTTTAAATGTTTCTATGGCCGCCCACTATACAACTATTACTTTGCATGTTGGTAACAAAAATATAGTCGGCGTATTCTAATAATTGCGTGCAACTAAGTGTTAATTGATTTCTCATTAGAATTTAATAAAGAATAGTGATGAGTTCAATGTTTCGTTTCATTTGACACGCCTCGTTGAAAAACAAGGAACATTGGCTACATCAGAGACTGTTAACGATTATTATTATGAAAATTCTAGTTACGGGGAAAAAGGAATTCAATTTATTACTAAGTGGATTCAGTTTGAAACTGTTTTTCCATTAACTTGTGTCTAAAACGTGAACATTTAAAGACAATACATTAGACTTAACCACCATTTGAACATCGCTACAAAATGAGTACTTAAGTACAATAGCCAAGTCTGACATTGGAGTTTTCAATTACGGATTTATTTTTAAGTACCTACATATTTAGCTAACAGAAAGTTATTGCAACTTGCTCGCAAGAAATCAGTATTAGCGAAACATTAAAACCCGCAATAGTTAGTATCCATTAACTAAAGGATAATAATGTTACGTTTTCCGGCATTCCTATTTCAATTTGTAAATCATAATGAACAGCCGCACCTTTTGGTTTTAATTTCGTATTGTTTCTTTTTAATTAAAGCCCACTAATAGACGTCTGTCACTCAAGGAATAATATTATTAATAATCTATGGCTGTTTGGGTGTTTTTACTCTTTCACGCAATAACTACGTTATATCCTATTACTGCAGAATAGAATATGTTCCCAGATACTTAGCCAGCTTAGCCAACAGCGTCACAGGTATAAAACTAATCGATTTAACATCGCTACAGAAACAATCGATTGGCAATTTTTAAGAGTTTTTATTGTCTATCTTAATGTTACATACACCTGGGAATTTTGCAATGTTCATTATACTCAATCAAATTAAGCACCGCGACGCAATAACGACACGCGAAATGTAGTTCATAGCATCTCAAGCTATATTATGAAGCAAAGTTCTAGTCACAGGCATTCCTAAAAGGCGTAAAATAAAACTACAAGTTCCTCACAAGTGTGTGGATAAAATACTGTGAAATTTGATTGAAATGAACTATTTAAAAGTGGATACAGATCTAGACATATTTTGCACATGCCGTCAGCCGGAGTTATTTTTATTTCCCGCAATAATCGTGAGTTAAGACGATTTCAAATACAAGAATTAGCACCAATATGATGATGAGCGCGATGGCTCATTGTATATGGCAAATATGTCTCAATATAAATTTTTACAGGTTTTGTAAGGTACCTACTCTATAATATCTGTCTCATTTCTCTCATAATCAAATATTATACTAAGAAAAGTATATAGTTTTCTATATTCGGGTAATAAAAAAGACTATTATTTTCAATTTGATAGGAGAATAAATCCTACTGAATGAATACAGATGAGAACCACAAAATACCACAGATTTTTTGTTTCAAATTTACATAAAACATTAGACCGACTTTGACACGTTATTTATTCGGTGAACACGAAAATTCAACGTGTGCAGAGCAGGAAAAAATTATATGGGAAGGTAACGCATCGAATAGCGAATCAAATAACAATGCATTTTTTATGTTAAACATTAGTATGCTATGCATAATGCAAAATAATCCAGTGGGTGGGACCGCCTACAGATTTAGAATTTCATGTAGAGCTTTATGTGTTTTTTTTTGTGGACTATGGTTTGCATAAACTACCGACTATTTTTTTTTACAATCGTGATCGATTATGGTTTTTTTCGTATTCAGACACGTGCCGGTCAAAACTTTATTAATATCTGTCTAATATTTCAATTATTGTGGGTACGCGTTGTTCATATTTTTCTCGCTCTCGTTTTGTACACAATTTTTGGATCTAATTCTATACTCTTATGTAGGTTGCGGAGATGCAGCGTAAACGGCGTGTTAGTTAGTATAGTTTTAAACAAGTCAAGCCACTACTTACTTAGAGAGGTACAAAACCAAAAGACATAAAACTTTTTACTAACATTGATGTCGTAGATGGAGACATGTGTACCTACTAATAGTCAGACAGCCCTAAATGGACAAGACTGTTGGACACAAGAACTCTGATGAGAGACTTACTGCTTGAAAGGGAACCTTAGAGACAGTGATAGGTTTGAAGACAATTGAACTCATTGATATAGCCGGGGAATGGAGTCCCAACAGAATCTTAGGAGCCCGAAGTTAACATCCCTGTACGTAGCGCATCTGTTGATCAACGGAAGAGGCTCTAGTAAACATAAAAATTACGTGGGACCAACGATGAAGTGACTGGCGAAATGTGGGCGTATAAAACGCTGGTGTCTATCTACAACTTCAGTGATAAAGAAGTGATTTTAGGCGGAGATGCCTTTGGTAACTATAAATAGAAATGGGGAATGTCCCCCTTAGCTCTCGAGGACTGCTTATGCTCCAATGATGGTTGACCCCTCTATGGATAGCCCTCGATCTGGTGGCAAGCCAAAAAATCGAAAACTTGACCTAGCCCTAAGGGGTCAAAAGTTATAGGCCAAAACCTATGGCGTGGTGCGGCGCGAAGCACCGCGCAAGACACCGTACTAGTACACAAGAAATGACTATCTTTGTCTACCATCTTTTATTTTTTACTACTACCAGTCGTCTGTGATTTCGTCACCTCAATATTTTATTCTTCAACCACGCCTAACTCACAAATATTTTTTTTATTATGGTGATGAGTATGCCTTCGAATGAATAACAGTAGTAAATACTAGCATCAAAGAGTGAGACAAAAATATATGTGCATAAAACATGCGTGTATTAGTAATTAGCATATCCTCGTTGTCACTCATACGCTAAACGTCCGCTTTGTGATAATTGACACACAAAGTCAGGCAATGCTCCTGCGCATTCATTAAACACTAGGCATCAAGACTTTCACAAAAATAATGTAAATGCTAAATTCTACTTAAACTTGCTAATAATGGCTTCCTGTAGGCAGTTGTTAAGTCTTACTTCCGAAGTTTATTTGAGTTTCTTTAGTTTAGTTTAGTTTCTTGGGTTTGAATATTTTACATAATACTTAAATAATGGGTTTAAATAAGGTTGTAGAGGAACCCAATATTTTTAGAGGCACAAACTCGTTTTATCTGCAAGTGGTGCCTATCAATTGTGATTGATAGGCACCACTTGCAGATAAAATGAAAACACGGCCAATTTCTTTGTATGGATGGGGCATTTGTAGTAGATAGGTATTTACACCACAATTTTTAACCACTACAGAATGTTTAATGGTGTTATCGGACATGGAACCTATCTAGCATAATTTAAATTACTTTTTCATTACTTCTATTCAAAAATTGGCGTTTTGTTCCTACATAAGTGCGCCTAAAGTGGCTCTTTTTTGTTCAGAGACTTTTTAGTGTGCAATAACGAGATTCGAATTTGGAACTTAAATCAGTTATCCAACCGAAAAAAAGAACAAAACCCGGGGATTTTTTTTCCGCTAGTAAATTTCTTTTTTTTTTTCATAGAAGGCTATGAAAAGAAATATTGAAGGCCCGAGAGTAAAATCATTTTTTTCTCAGGCGACGACGTACTTTGAGTTCCTCGCTACGCAATCGTTCGCTTTGCTCTGGATTCAAAATAGCGGCTATGTGAACTTGGCACCGAACATTTTTTTTTTCATGATTTTTTCGACTTATTCGATAGCTTATCGTAAGTAGTAGATAGTAGTAAAATCGATTTCGTTAGTAGTTGTGCCAAAAAAAAAATGACCGGTCGAAAAAATGTCATCCCCCCGAAATGCAAATAAAAACTTTTGACTATACATATCTATAGTAAAAGGATAGTAGATGAATGTAGTAAACTTTTTTTCGATTATAGTACTAAAAAAAAAAATTGTGTTTGAAATATTGCATACTTACCAAAGTGCAAAAAACTTGATATTTAGAGCTTGTACGGTTACTACAAACGCTTAAAACGACCTAGAAAGACCCCTAGAGGTTTGTAGTGGACATATTTTCGTTTGTAGTAGACCAGAAGTTGACGAAAATAGGTCACTTTATATAAAACTTTAGTTTCAGATAAAGGGTTAAAAAAACATGATATTTATGGCTTGTACGATTACTACAAACGCTTAAAACGACCTAGAAGGACCCCTAGAGGTTTGTAGTGGACATATTTTCGTTTGTAGTAGACCAGAAGGTGACGAAAATAGGTCACTTTATATAAAACTTTAGTTTCAGATAAAGGGTTAAAAAAATCGGATATTTAAGGGTTGTACGATTACTACAAACGCTTAAAACGACCTAGAAGGACCCCTAGAGGTTTGTAGTAGACATATTTTCGTTTGTAGTAGAACAGAAGTTGACGAAAATAGGTCACTTTACTTAAAACTTTAGTTTCATATAAAAGGTTAAAAAAACATGATATTTATGGAATGTATAATTACTAAAAACGCTTAAAATGACCTAGAAGGACCCCTAGAGGTTTGTAGTAGACATATTTTCGTTTGTAGTAGAACAGAAGTTGACGAAAATAGGTCACTTTACTTAAAACTTTAGTTTCATATAAAAGGTTAAAAAAACATGATATTTATGGAATGTATAATTACTAAAAACGCTTAAAATGACCTAGAAGGACCCCTAGAGGTTTGTAGTAGACATATTTTCGTTTGTAGTAGACCAGAAGTTGACGAAAATAGGTCACTTTACGTAACACATCAGTTTCATATAAAAGGTTAAAAAAACATGATATTTATGGGTTGTATGATTACTACAAACGCTTAAAATGACCTAGAAGGATCCCTAGAGGTTCGTAGTGGACATATTTTCGTTTGTAGTAGACCAGAAGTTGACGAAAATAGGTCACTTTACCATAAAACTTTAGTTTCAGATAAGAGGTTAAAAAACATGATATTTATGGCTTGTACGATTACTACAAACGCTTAAAACGACCTAGAAGGACCCCTAGAGGTTTGTAGTGGACATATTTTCGTTTGTAGTAGACCAGAAGTTGACGAAAATAGGTCGCTTTACGTAAAACTTTAGTTTCATATAAAAGGTTAAAAAAACATGATATTTATGGGTTGTATGATTACTACAAACGCTTAAAATGACCAAGAAGGACCCCTAGAGGTTTGTAGTGGACATATTTTCGTTTGTAGTAGACCAGAAGGTGACGAAAATAGGTCACTTTATATAAAACTTTAGTTTCAGATAAAGGGTTAAAAAAACATGATATTTATAGCTTGTCTGGTTACTACAAACTCTTAAAACGACCTAGAAGGACCCCTAGAGGTTTGTAGTGGACATATTTTCGTTTGTAGTAGACCAGAAATTGACGAAAATAGGTCACTTTATATAAAACCTAAATTTCGGATAAAGGGTTAAAAAAACATGATATTTAGGACTTGTACGATTACTACAAACGCTTAAAACGACCTAGAAGGACACCTAGAGGTTTGTAGTGGACATATTTTCTTTTGTAGTAGACCAGAAGTTGACGAAAATAGGTCACTTTATATAAAACCTAAATTTCGGATAAAGGGTTAAATAAACATGATATTTAGGATTTGTACGATTACTACAAACGCTTAAAACGACCTAGAAGGACCCCTAGAGGTTTGTAGTGGACATATTTTCGTTTGTAGTAGACCAGAAGTTGATGAAAATAGGTCACTTTATATAAAACTTTAGTTTCAGATAAAGGGTTAAAAAAACATGATATTTAGGACTTGTACGATTAGTACAAACGCTTAAAACGACCTAGAAGGACCGCTAGAGTTTTGTAGTGGACATATTTTTGTTTGTAGTAGACGAGAAGTTGACGAAAATAGGTCACTTTACGTAAAACTTTAGTTTCATATGAAAGGTTAAAAAAACGTGATATATAGGGGTTGTACGATTACTACAAACGCTTAAAATGACCAAGAGGGCCCCCTAGAGGTTTGTAGTGGACATATTTTCGTTTGTAGTAGACCAGAAGGTGACGAAAATAGGTCACTTTATATAAAACTTTAGTTTCAGATAAAGGGTTAAAAAAATCGGATATTTAAGGGTTGTACGATTACTACAAACGCTTAAAACGACCTAGAAGGACCCCTAGAGGTTTGTAGTAGACATATTTTCGTTTGTAGTAGAACAGAAGTTGACGAAAATAGGTCACTTTACTTAAAACTTTAGTTTCATATAAAAGGTTAAAAAAACATGATATTTATGGAATGTATAATTACTAAAAACGCTTAAAATGACCTAGAAGGACCCCTAGAGGTTTGTAGTAGACATATTTTCGTTTGTAGTAGACCAGAAGTTGACGAAAATAGGTCACTTTACGTAAATCATCAGTTTCATATAAAAGGTTAAAAAAACATGATATTTATGGGTTGTGTGATTACTACAAACGCTTAAAATGACCTAGAAGGATCCCTAGAGGTTCGTAGTGGACATATTTTCGTTTGTAGTAGACCAGAAGTTGACGAAAATAGGTCACTTTACCATAAAACTTTAGTTTCAGATAAGAGGTTAAAAAACATGATATTTATGGCTTGTACGATTACTACAAACGCTTAAAACGACCTAGAAGGACCCCTAGAGGTTTGTAGTGGACATATTTTCGTTTGTAGTAGACCAGAAGTTGACGAAAATAGGTCGCTTTACGTAAAACTTTAGTTTCATATAAAAGGTTAAAAAAACATGATATTTATGGGTTGTATGATTACTACAAACGCTTAAAACGACCTAGAAGGACCCCTGGAGGTTTGTAGTGGACATATTTTGAAACTAAAGTTTTACGTAAATTGACCTATTTTCGTCAACTTCTGGTCTACTACAAACGAAAATATGTCCACTACAAACCTCTAGGGGTCCTTCTAGGTCGTTTTAAGCGTTTGTAGTAATCGTACAACCCTTAAATATCCGATTTTTTTAACCCTTTATCTGAAAGTAAAGTTTTATATAATGTGACCTATTTTCGTCAACTTCTGGTCTACTACAAACGAAAATATGTCCACTACAAACCTCTAGGCGTCCTTCTTGGTCATTTTAAGCGTTTGTAGTAATCGTACATCCCCTAAATATCATGTTTTTTATCCTCATATATGAAATTAAAGTTTTACGTAAAGTGACCTATTTTCGTCAACTTCTGGTCTACTACAAACGAAAATATGTCCACTACAAACCTCTAGGGGTAATTCTAGGTCGTTTTAAGCGTTTGTAGTAGCCATACAAGCCATAAATATCCTGTTTTTTTAACCCTTTATCTGAAACTAAAGTTTTATATAAAGTGACCTATTTTCGTCAACTTCTGGTCTACTACAAACAAAAATATGTCCACTACAAACCTCTAGGGGTCCTTCTTGGTCATTTTAAGCGTTTGTAGTTATCGTACAACCCCTAAATATCATGTTTTTTTATCCTCATATATGAAATTAAAGTTTTACGTAAAGTGACCAATTTTCGTCAACTTCTGGTCTACTACAAACAAAAATATGTCCACTACAAACCTATAGGGGTCCTTCTTCGTCATTTTAAGCGTTTGTAGTAATCGTACTAGCCATAAATATCATGTTTTTTTTAACCTCTTATATGAAAGTAAAGTTTTACATAAAGTGACCTATTTTGGTCAACTTCTGGTCTACTACAAACGAAAATATGTCCACTACAAACCTCTAGGGGTTCTTCTTGGTAATTTTCAGCGTTTGTAGTAATCGTACAACCCATAAATATCATGTTTTTTAACCTTTCATATTAAACTAAAGTTTTACGTAAAGTGACCAATTTTCGTCAACTTCTGGTCTACTACAAACAAAAATATGTCCACTACAAACCTCTAGGGGTCCTTCTAGGTCGTTTTAAGCATTTGTAGTAACCAGACAAGCCATAAATGTCATGTTTTTTAACCCTTTATCCGAAATTTAGGTTTTATTTAAAGTGACCTATTTTCGTCAACTTCTGGTCTACTACAAACGAAAATATGTCCACTACAAACCTCTAGGGGTCCTTCTAGGCCGTTTTAAGCGTTTGTAGTAATCGTACAAGTCCTAAATATCATGTTTTTTTTAACCCTTTATCCGAAATTTAGGTTTTATATAAAGTGACCTATTTTCGTCAGTTTCTGGTCTACTACAAACGAAAATATGTCCACTACAAACCTCTAGGGGTCTTCCTAGGTCGTTTTAAGCGTTTGTAGTAATCGTACAACCCTTAAATATCCGATTTTTTTAACCCTTTATCTGAAACTTAAGTTTTATATAAAGTGACCTATTTTCGTCTACTACAAACGAAAATATGTCCACTACAAACCTCTAGGGGTCCTTCTAGGCCGTTTTAAGCGTTTGTAGTAATCGTACAAGTCCTAAATATCATGTTTTTTTTAACCCTTTATCCGAAATTTAGGTTTTATATAAAGTGACCTATTTTCGTCAGTTTCTGGTCTACTACAAACGAAAATATGTCCACTACAAACCTCTAGGGGTCTTCCTAGGTCGTTTTAAGCGTTTGTAGTAATCGTACAACCCTTAAATATCCGATTTTTTTAACCCTTTATCTGAAACTTAAGTTTTATATAAAGTGACCTATTTTCGTCAACTTCTGGTCTACTACTAATTTGAAATTTTTTTCTCCCGAATTCCTGTAGATTTGACAAAAACCCTAGGCTCTTCAACCCCCATTGCAGAATCTTTGTTAAAAGCAAACGTTCCTTGTTGTAACGTTATATTTAAATTCAGTAAAGTTAACATAAACACTATCTTAAAAACTTTTAAATCTTTAAATATCAAGAAAACAGCTGACCTCTGGGGCATCTCTGTGTATTTAGTAAATTCTTTTATTGAAATGGTTGCTCCTGAACTAGTAATAATATTTAATAATTGTGTTGATAGTGGTGTGTTCCCTGATTTAATGAAATCTAGTAAATTAATTCCCCTGTTTAAATCGGGTAGTACTTCAGATCCGTCCAATTTCCGTCCCATTTCTGTACTACCTACATTTAGTAAAATTTTTGAAAAAATTATGCTTAATCAAATGCAAAATCACTTTAACGTTAATAAACTATTACATACAAAACAATTCGGTTTCACTCGTGGTCGGTCCACTACTGATGCCGGTATTAAATTATTAGAGTGTATATACAGGGCCTGGGATGAGTCATATGATGCTTATGGTGTATTCTGTGACTTATCTAAGGCCTTCGATTGCGTTCAGCACCAGACTTTAATTAAGAAACTTGATCATTACGGAATCCGGGGGACGGCCTTGAATTTCGTCAATTCTTACTTAAGTGATAGGGTCCAGAAAGTAGTGATCAATGGTAAACAGTCACCTGGTTCTCCTGTAGCAATGGGGGTACCGCAGGGTTCAATTTTGGGACCTTTTCTTTTTCTAGTATATATTAATGATCTCCCTCACCTCATAAGAGACGACCACGAGGTAGTTTTGTTTGCTGATGACACTTCTTTAATATTTAAAGTTAAACGTGGACAGCGCGAACTTGACGATGTAAACATTGCCCTCTCTAGGATAGTCCACTGGTTTTGTGCTAATAATTTATTATTAAATGAAAATAAAACTAAATGTGTAAGATTCACCTTACCTAATGTAAGACTTGTTAAAACCAGTGTTAAGGTTAGGGATGATATAATAGAATTGGTCGATGACACTGTCTTTCTGGGCATAACGTTAGACTCCAAATTGCAATGGGGGCCTCATATCGGGAAAATTTCGGCCAGGCTTAGTTCAGCAGCCTATGCTGTCAAAAAGATCCGACAACTTACAGACATTAAAACGGCGCGTCTTGTCTACTTCAGCTACTTCCACAGTATCATGACATATGGCATACTACTGTGGGGTAACGCTGCCGATATTGAATGCATCTTTGTGTTGCAGAAGAGGGCTATCCGGACAATCTATGGAATGGGGTCTCGGGAGTCATTAAGAGATAAGTTTAAGCATATTAACATCCTTACAGTGTATTCACAGTATATTTATGAAATTTTATTGTATACCCACAAGAAGAAAAGTAAATTTGTGAAAAATAGTGATAATCATAATCTAAACTTAAGAAATAAGGATAAACTGGCTGTTCCTAAATTTAGGCTTCATAAAGTGAGTAATTCTTTTGCGGGGAACTTTATTCGAATGTACAATACATTGCCAACCGAAATAGCAAATTTATCTGTCAATAAATTTAAAAAACTAATAAAAAGTAAATTGTGCCATAAAGCTTATTATAGTATTAATGATTTCTTAGATGACAAGGCGGCCTGGTTGTAACAACGTAACGAATTGCTCCTTTCTAAATAACTCTGTATTAGATTTAAGATGAAATATTTTGAAAAAAGCCGAGCTGAGTTTCTTGAGGGCTCTTCTCAGTCTCGTTGCATTTTGGAATCCTCGGTAGAGTCACACCAACTTCTGACGAATCTAAATAATTTTCTGAAAATTTCAAAGATAATAAACGTTATTTTATTTTATTTTATTTTATTTTACTACAAACGAAAATATGTCCACTACAAACCTCTAGGCGTCCTTCTTGGTCATTTTAAGCGTTTGTAGTAATCGTACATCCCCTAAATATCATGTTTTTTATCCTCATATATGAAATTAAAGTTTTACGTAAAGTGACCTATTTTCGTCAACTTCTGGTCTACTACAAACGAAAATATGTCCACTACAAACCTCTAGGCGTCCTTCTTGGTCATTTTAAGCGTTTGTAGTAATCGTACATCCCCTAAATATCATGTTTTTTATCCTCATATATGAAATTAAAGTTTTACGTAAAGTGACCTATTTTCGTCAACTTCTGGTCTACTACAAACAAAAATATGTCCACTACAAACCTCTAGGGGTCCTTCTTGGTTATTTTAAGCGTTTGTAGTAATCGTATAACCCCTAAATATCATGTTTTTTTATCCTCATATATGAAATTAAAGTTTTACGTAAAGTGACCAATTTTCGTCAACTTCTGGTCTACTACAAACAAAAATATGTCCACTACAAACCTATAGGGGTCCTTCTTGGTCATTTTAAGCGTTTGTAGTAATCGTACTAGCCATAAATATCATGTTTTTTTTAACCTCTTATATGAAAGTAAAGTTTTACATAAAGTGACCTATTTTGGTCAACTTCTGGTCTACTACAAACGAAAATATGTCCACTACAAACCTCTAGGGGTCCTTCTTGGTCATTTTCAGCGTTTGTAGTAATCGTACAACCCATATATATCATGTTTTTTTAACCTTTCATATTAAACTAAAGTTTTACGTAAAGTGACCTATTTTCGTCAACTTCTGGTCTACTACAAACAAAAATATGTCCACTACAACCCTCTAGGGGTCCTTCTAGGTCATTTTAAGCGTTTGTAGTAACCAGACAAGCCATAAATGTCATGTTTTTTAACCCTTTATCCGAAATTTAGGTTTTATTTAAAGTGACTTATTTTCGTCAACTTCTGGTCTACTACAAACGAAAATATGTCCACTACAAACCTCTAGGGGTCCTTCTAGGCCGTTTTAAGCGTTTGTAGTAATCGTACAAGTCCTAAATATCATGTTTTTTTAACCCTTTATCCGAAATTTAGGTTTTATATAAAGTGACCTATTTTCGTCAGTTTGTGGTCTACTACAAACGAAAATAAGTCGACTACAAACCTCTAGGGGTCTTTCTAGGTCGTTTTAAGCGTTTGTAGTAACCGTACAAGCTCTAAATATCAAGTTTCTTGCACTTTGGTAAGTATGCAATATTTCAAACACAATTTTTTTTTTTTTTAGTACTATAATCGAAAAAGCGTTTACTACATTCATCTACTATCCTTTTACTATAGATATGTATAGTCAAAAGTTTTTATTTGCATTTCGGGGGATGACATTTTTTCGACCGGTAATTTTTTTTTTTTGGCACAACTACAAACGAAATCGATTTTACTACTATCTACTACTTACGATAAGCTATCGAATAAGCCGAAAAAATCATGAAAAAAAAAATGTTCGGTGCCAAGTTCACATAGCCCAAAATAGCGCCTATAATTTTACTCCCTCGTCATGAAAACTACTATTTAATTACCTGTGACAGAGCCTTGCCCATGAAAAATATACACCCCTTGTACTGCAACGTTTTAATAACAATAAATAAATGACATTGAATCTAATATCTCTCGCTGCGGGCACAATACTTGTATTTTACGAGAACTGCATGTCATACAATCCAGGCATTGAGTTACAATAAGACCGACAATATTGTTAATGCAGCGATTTTATATGGCTCTGTTGTCGTTTCTACAGAATTCACAGTAGCATACGCTCATCGCTCATTGGATTTATTTATTACTAGCGGACGCTCGCGACTTCACCCGCTTGACAAATTTTACATGAAAACCTTCCTCGAGAACCATTCTAGCTATTAATGAAAACTGCATTCAAATCCGGTGTGTAGTTTTAAAGATTTAAGCATACATACGGCCGGTAGCGACTTTGTTTTATAATATGTAGTAATAGTGATGCTTTAGTTTTATCGCGTGAAACATATAAAAGGATAAAGTTTGAGAGGTAGGCAGAATAACAAAATTCTGGGCTCTGCACTTCTCAAGTTTTATTTGCAATTGAAAATGATACAATCTACATTTTTGCATTTGTAAAAATTAGCTCAAATAAACGTACAACATCCCATCTTTCGTTTTGAATTGGAATTAGTTTTGAATTGTATTATTCGTGTCCAATTACCGAAATAGTGCGTAGGTGACAATTCTTAGTAACGACCGTTAATGGTCTAACTTGTGCCAGAATTGGACATATGGATCTCGGGCTTGACCTAACAACTATAGAACAGACGGGAGCCACTTTTAAAGTGCCTCTAGACCACACAGACCAGGTGTCAGACACTTTAGTTCGTCTATGCCAATCAAAAAGATGACGAGCAACTTGAAAAATATATTTACGTCTAATCGAGGCACGCCATACATTAATATACTTAATATTACCAAGTAAATATGGTATACACAATTTGTTGATTTTCTACGAGTCATGGTGTTTGAAAGGTTAAATGTAATATGTTTTTACATTGCCAATTGCAGCGTGATTGTTGCTTATTATTTAGTTGGATAGGTTTGTGAAGAATCTCGACATAAATACAAAAAGGTTTAAAAGTAAATTTACTAGTGGAATACCGCGACTTCACCCGCATGTATTTATTTAGTTCCTCGTTTTCGTTTTCAAACATGAACCCTACTTACTATCTTTAGCGTTGCTTTTAACGTTTTGTTTATTTTTGTAATTTTATTTTTTACTAGCTGTCCCGGCGAACTTCGTACCACCATTTAAACCTTCCCTAAACTTCTACGAATATTTTGGGATCAAGATTGGGAATATCGGACCAGCCGTTGCCGAGTTTTAGTTAAACAAACGAACGGCGATTGATTTTTATTTATACTCTCCGTAAGAACCATCCTCGTACTTTAAGGAATATTCTAAACAAGAACTACATAGCGAAATCGGTTCAGCTGCTCTCGATATTTGCACTTAGCAACACATTCAGCGATTAATTTTTATATTATAGAGAAGATCCTAAAGAACTATGAACGAGTAAACCCTTAATGCATATCGACCCGACCAACATCTTAGAGCCAACGTCCCCTGAAAGTGGTGCACCGGCTGATCATCGGACAAGCAAACAAGTCGTGTCACCCCGTACTTATTACGTGATAGCAAAAGATACTGGCGAAAACTGAGCGCATAATAAGCGTCTCAAACTTCGGAGAAACAGGGCAAGTTATATACACCTATGTATGTAAAATCTTATGGAAATGAATCTAACAGAAAAAAAATAACAAAAAAGATTTATTCACCTAAAATATTTCGTAATACGAGACATTTCTTGGACTTTGTATTCAAAAGGATATATAATAAAAAGCAATATTTGTAGGTTTTTATACATTTTAAAGTATTGGAAATGTATTGAAATCCGTATAATATTGCGGAGAGACTGTCAAAACATTAGCTGACCGCCATTAGGTGGCCAATTTAGATGACGTTAAGATTCGATGGTGGCAATATCAATTGGCAAAAACGCGCTAAATGTGACGTTTAATACAATTACAATGATAATCCGAACTGGGTGGTTAGCATATTTTATTCCAAAAATGTATTTAAAGGTCATTCTAATCTCAAATTATAAAAAGGTCTGAATTGATGCACACCTGCATTCTTGAGGTCAACTACAATAATATGAGTGTTAAACGCCATCATCATCATTTATGGACGTCACGGCAGAGATTAAAAAAAGAAAAGAAAACCAAAAACCATTACCAAAACGCAAAACCCGCGCACTAGACGTGGATTTGCGCAGAACAGCCCGTGACTACAAGTACCATCACCAAAAACTTTCAACAAAATCGACGGCAACTTTTTTTGCTATTGTTTTGTTTTGGGGACGTAAAGGCTAGTTATAAAAAAATTACTTTTTAGCAGACTTAAAAAAAGGGGGAGGCCGCCACCAGGTACATTTTTAATGGGTTATGTCCAAAATGGCCGAATGAATTTAATGAAAAGTAGCAGCTATATTGTAATTTTGAAAAAAATTTAAACCCGTTGCCTTGCGATGAAATGTTGATGAAAGGCAACCAAATCTTACGTGCCAGCCGCTGTGGCACAGCCAATTACAGTCCTGGGCGTCTTGGACTATATGGACTATGGAAATATATAGATTGTAGGTATATTAGATATTCTAACAAAAACCCTGTCAGTTTTACCTAAGTTCTGTGCCCCTGTTAAATTAATGCAAATAAGAGTTTCGTCGATAGCGACTAATAGGATTAGTCTTTCTACAGTAATAAAAAAACACACAGGATATCCACAACCTGTTAGAATGAATCCAAATTATTCTAAAACTCCCATAAAAGTAAATGTCAATTTTATTGTGCAATAAACAAAATGCATTCTGACAATATAATGCGAATTGAGTTCCTTTTTAACAACGCAGACCATCAAAATAGGCAGATGATCTCACGATACATCAAAGTGACGTACAAATAAATTCTGTTAATATAATAAAGGCTTTATTTTTTAGAACTAGCTGGAACCCGCAGCTTCACTCGCTTAGGGTGGTTTTCCACCAGAGATGTGCTATACAACTATGCTGCGAGAATGTGCGCTGTGGATTATTGAATATGATTGGTGGACATAAACACACACACACACATCACGCCTATATAGTAGGCAGAGGCGCATTACACACCCACAATTTGCCAGTATTTTTAGTCCCATGTAATAGGGGGAAAGCCTATTGCCGTCGCCGGGCGCTCTAAAAAGTGGGTTATGTCCAAAATGGCCGAATTAATTTAATAAAATAATCAGCTACAAATAAAAATATAATTTTGAAAACTTAATTTGAACCCGTTGCCTTGCGATGAAATGTTGATGAAAGTCAACAAAATCTTACGTGCCAGTCGCTATGGCACAGCCAATTAAAGTCCTGGTCGTCTCGGACTAATATTAAAGAGAGGAAACAATAAGTGGACATCAAACGTGGACATGATGACAGAAGGAAAACTCAAGACATAACCCTAAACTAACCAGTCTGGCCAGCGTGGTGTATGTAGGCTAAAGTCCCTCCTCTCTGGGGGAGACTTATTGGCCAGCAGTGGGTCAAATGGGCTGAGATGATGATGATGAAACGCATCCATAGCAACATAGCATAGCATATGTATGGTGGAAAGCAGTCTAAACCGGATCTTATATTTTGAGATAATAAGATAACATCAGTTTTTAATAAAACAAAAGCCTTAATTGTGCTCGAAAATAAGCTTAATTTATCGGTGAAAAGTGCAAAAAAATCCTATCAGTAGTTCATGTTATTAGCGTATACTTATTAGGTAGGTATTATTATTATGTACGCTCACAATTCTTTGAAATTGTATAGCTACTATTGAAAAAATTGTCTGGTCATTAACCAGAATAAAAATTGGTTGAATTCAAATAAATCAATGCATATAATAAAATTGTAAGCGGTCGATGTCTGTACATCGAAGATATAATAGAGAAACTGTTGTAGGGGGCTTTATGAACGCAATAGTACCCAAAACAAAGGTTTTTAGATTTTTTGTCTGTTTGTCTGAATGTTTGAACACGCTAATCTCAGAAACGGCTTAACCGATTTGAATGCGGTTTTTAGTAATACGTTGTGGTTTTTTCAACTTAACATTTAAGGTTTGTTTTAATTCAATCGGTTCATAAATTTAAAAAATTATGTCGATCTAAAGTACCACGTAGGCGGAGCTGCGGGCAACAGTACATAATAAATCAGTAACTGGTGATCAAGAAAACTATAACACGCAAGCGGAGCTGCAGGCAACAGCTAGTCATAAATCAGTCTAGGATATTTTTATTTTAATCATGCTTTTGTCCTCGCAAAATTGCATTGTCATGCGAATTACATACGGGTGCAATGTTTCAGCACAATCGGAAACCAGAAAATGTGTTAAATTTAACTTGCAAGATTTGATTACACATGGACATCGGGGCAAAGGTGAAAGTAAATAAAAGCTTGTAACAAAGTCAACCGTTCTGTATGTATGCGTAGATCTTTAAAACAACGCAACGGATTTTGAAGCGGTTTTCGCCAATGAATATAGTGGTTCTCGAGGAAGGTTTTTGGATATACAATTTATCTAGCAGGCGAAGCCGCGGGCGTCCGTTAGTATAATATAAATCCTGAGCCACATTTTACAATAGTTAGTAGTCAAGCAAGCACTAACTTTATGATTTATTCAAACATTTTTCATTATGTCTGGAGGAAATCGGAGTTGGTAGTCACAACAATAATAAAGCAAAAAGTGCACAAAAAAGCGACGAATTACCAATTACGCTTATTGCAAACTAAAAACAGCGAAACAAAGAATAATGCAATTAGACACAGCAGAAACGTGCAATTCCATCGCATAGGTACTCAAAAAGTCAGTATAACTCATTAGACATGCATTTTTTATATTGGCTACCCATTTGACGTGAGAGCTTCAAATAAAATTTTATAGGTTTTAAAATTTTAAGGATTCATCGACAGGCGGGTTTAGCAACAACGTTTATGTCGAACTTAAAACATAGATTGTTTATGGATACTTAAATACTTTTGAATCGGGTAGTTGACTCTAAGATAAATCACATTTTTTAATTCAATGTCAGAGTCTCTTAGAAAATTGTATGAAATACGACATGACATCGCAGTGTAAAGTATCAGCAGTAAAGTTATACGCTACCGGTAAATGGAAAATTTTAGCAACGAACCACAAAACTATTTCTAATCTTAAATAGGCAACTTACCACAGTATTTTGGCTTTGCGCATTGAATCTGTAGACAGGTAAATACGCTGGTGATGACTTGTGAGTTTGTGCAGTTCCTAAACTGCCCTTGTTGCCATCTGCACAAGAGGCCGATGGTCCCCGAACTTCCTCAATCCTTGCTCCAAGGAGCTCATTCTGGAGAAGGCAGTTGTATGCGTGCTGATCTCGACCCCCGTTGCCATTGTCTCCTCCACCATCGCCTCTGGCCTTTTTGGTTGGTTGATTTTCTGTGCCTCTGTGTATAGCTGAAACAAAAAAAAAACATGAAAGTATTGCATAAACAATATGACTGTCGTATCTTCTTTCTATAATATAAAAATGAATCGCTGAATGTGTTGCTAAGCGCACATCTCGAGAGCAGCTGAACCGATTTCGTTAATTATTTTTTTGTTGTGATCGTTACTATCAGGAGAAAGTTCTTATGGAGGAAAAAAAAGTTTAGCGGAACATTAGAAATATCTATGCGGTACGAAGTTCGCCGGGACAGCTAGTCTATAATATAAATTCTAATTATGAATATTCCTTGTCATTTTTTTATTGCTGACAATAGGTCATACTCATATATTATATAGTGACGTCAATAGCCTACAAAGTTTCATATCCTTACCGACCTACTCAAATCTAATGAAGTCATCGATTCTTAAAAAGAAATTTGTTTGTTTAAACATGAAGAAATAGCTGCTCTGGACGAGGATAATTAAAGTATCAGGTCTTATTATACAACAAAAAAATGCTAACATTTAATAATATTTGAAAGGGACAATTCACGCGCGATTAATTGTACCGATGAGCAGAGTTTGTGATTTATTGACAGACCACTGAACACGTTATTTATAAATGAGTTTTTGCTACTACAATATAAAATTTATTTCTTCACATCATATATCTTCAAAGTTAAAAACTTTCGGTCAAAGGTGAAGCTGAAATGCAAAAACAAATGTTTGAGAACATTCTAAATGATCCGTTTATAAGATTATGATAAATTAACTTCAACAAAATGCTTAGTCACTATTAGATGATAATTATATTCAACATTAGGTCACTTGCAAAATAAGTCTATTTTATAAGTGTCGTTATTATAATTTTTAAATTTATTTCGGATTTGAAGGTTAGAAAGCCCTAATAAATTATTTTAGGAACGTACTGAAGTTAAATGAACGAACATTGTCATACGAAAATCTATGGCAGTCGTTATGCGTATTTGGAGTCATAGAACAAAATCCGACTCGTCTAACTACAGAACTTCGATATCGCCATCGGATCGTGGAGTCAGATGGCAGTCGCTCCACGGCAAATGTAAAAATTCAGCTGCATCGATGATGACTGAAGTTACATGAACAGTTAGAAAAGAGCCAATATTGGCATAGTTCTTCCAAAATCTAAATGATCACAGATAGATAGTCTACGCAGATAAATATGTTAATTTTGCGCAAGACTGATATCATAAATGACACAAAAATTATATTCGACATCATTTTAAAGCTTCCGGAACAGATGGCCTAAAATCCATTACCTAAATAGTCATGGAAAACCACATGGACTGTGGCACGAGTATGACGTACAAATTAGCAACAACCTGGGAGATATTATCACCGAAAATACACGTGCGGTGATTGTACCTACTGCATCTCTAAGAATTTTTCTAAAATGACTTACAAAACAAATATAAAATGCACTTACGGATGATTCAGAAAGCTTAATAGTAGCACTTTGAATAATATGTTAGGAATGAAATATTAAGATTTCTAGACGAGTCTAAATTAAATATTAAAATTTCTAGATGGGTCGGGTCTATTATCATAAATTTGTTGAAAATTAAGATGCAACCAATATCATACTGTATCGATAGCTATTATCGTTAGATATTTATTGCGTCTGGAGAAAAAAAATCGTATAAATACTACGATTAACTTTTTCAATCGATATCTATTGTGACTGTTTGAGGAGATGCATAAATATTTTCTACTAAGCTTCATAAATAACACCAATTTGTCCAGACTCGAGGTTTTTATTTTAAGTATTTTTTTATGTTGGTGGAATCGCTCAAACTGTGACAAAATACGCTAATATTCGCAACGCACCTATTCATTTTATTTAGGATGTCATTCGCACACCTTTTTGGTCGTATCACTAATTTCAATACTGATTATGATTGCAATGAAGAAATTCATGTTCGTTGAACGTTTTTTAGGTTATTTTATAAGAAGTATCGTTGTAGGTACACGTATCTGCGTGCTAGCCAAAGCTAAGTTCTAAATCAACAACAAATCAATGACGGTCAAGGATAATTTACCATGTGTGGTCGTTGCACTTCATCAATAGCCGTCTGCTGATCGGAAGCACGTAACCAAAATTGCATTACAATCGTAATGTTATGACTAAACACATCAATTGTTTCCATGTGCCTAACGTACGCCTGGGTTCACTCACACCTCTTCCTTCCTGAGCTGACCATACTTGGCGGGAGACGTTATGTGCAACTATATTTGGTCACCTACGTGACAAAACCATCCGCGCAGATGTAATTAATTCAGAACATCGCCAAATCCGTCGACATCCTGGATATACGCGAATACGTGTTGAATTATAAAAGGTATAGAGTCTATATTTCCAAGGTGCGAATGCATATTAATTGTCTAAGCGTAACAGACTTTTACAAGGCCTCCTCCTACGTTACATCTGCCCACATCCAATTCTTCTGGACGTGTAGAATAGATACAAATTGGCCCCAATTTGTGGTAAGTAACCAACTCTAAGTTGAACCGTTGCTATTGAATCAATAAATCATTCAAGGTATTCTGTACATCATGATAAAGGTAAGGAGTAAATAGACAAGTGAGTCAACCTATAAAACGCTAGCGATAACGATAATACCACATCGTTTGAAGAATAGACACTAAAAACTGAAATAGACCCAGATATTAGGTATCTGTAGGAATTCGATAAAAGTGTGTCAGCCACTCCAGAATGTATGTTATCAGCGTTTGGTAGCAGGTGAAAAAACTCTAGTGAAATACCAACAACAGGAACCTTTATCTATAGAAGTGTGCACCATAGATTTACGTTTGTTAGTACTATGTATATGTACACGTACCTAACATTGGTATTTCTATTCTCTATTCTCATTTACATCTGATATAAACTCTCAACTCTTTTGGTGGCTCAATAATTTATTGGATTAAAAAAATAAATACTTAATGACACACAACGAATGTAAACGTACTGGACGAAATTCATGACGGTACCAGACAGTAAAAAAACTTATTTGGTTTACAAAGGATGAGAATTATTTCCACGTCGGCAGTACACAAACCATAGCTAACATCTAATTACACTACGACTGTCGACTAAGAACAGGTGGCGATATCGTGCCCTAGTTACTACCATGATAATAGAAAGGTTGTATGTGCCCGATGCTGAAGGCTGACTAAGAAAAAAAAATACTGCCTTGTATGGCGCTAGCGACACTCGCTTAATGAAAAACTTTAAGCAATTTCATTAAAATCAATATTTTACAGGACTTTCTGGTTTTGCAAGACTGTAAAATCCAGTCAATTCAAAACTTAAAAATAGACTAGAATGTAGGCTACAATCGGACTACATTTTTATTGATGTGTAATTGATTGTTTTGTATTTACCATTGAGAGAAATGATGAGAAATAATACGTACAAAGCAAGGGAGTTTATCGCAATTGCATTTCAAAACACGAGCAAAACGAGTTTGCTGTAAAGAATCACTATGAGACGACATGCCACTGTTACTACCGAAACAATATAGAAGGCGATATAATAGGGCTCAGTAAAACGGTCCTTTGGATGATATAAATGTAGAAAATAATAAAAATGTCATGTAGATCATAAAGAAAAGTGAAGTATTGAAATACGCCGCCATCTACTACAATCGCGAAGTTTTATTACGACGAACAGTTTTCATATAAAGGCAAAAACCTTATTAGATATTATACCTTCTACTACAGAATATAACTAAACTGCGGCATAATGAGGTTTCAAGGTAAGGAAAGGCAGAACTTGATGTGTGCTTGGAATGACATGAGAATGCATGTGTACATCTTATAATGAATTTCAAATTCCTTTGGAAGGCATTCAAGTTTGTATGGAAAATTATTCCATTGGCTTAGCGTTTAAAGACGGTAGCCAAGTGATTTAAATGACTCGAAATCATTCAATCATTTTAAAAGAAATTGTTAATTCTTTCGGTGACACAGATATTTTTACATTTGCCCGATGGTATTAAAGGTTTAATTTCTAACATTCGGTGTATTAGTTGCTGTAGTAGCGTCATCAAAAATATGTATTCGTTTGAACTTATTAATACATTATTTATGTAAAAGGTATTAGGAACATAAAACTTGTTAAGATAGATACATACCTATCTTAACAAGTCTTCACAAAATTGGAACATTCCAATTACTTGATTCATAAAAATCGCTGTTTCGATAAGTGCCTATATTATAAAAACTACTTAATATTATGTATGACTGAAAAATATATTCAATTCATAACAGAACATTATGGTACAGGTAGGTAGGCGAACGGACTTCGACAAAAATCGGAGATCTTTTGACCAAAGGCCAGGTCAAGAGTACCCAGAACCGGAAAGCGTGGATGAAGGTAGTTATGAAAGTGGAAGAAGCGAAAGAAGTATGCCAGGATCGTAGCTAGTGTAATTCCATAGTCTCTGCCTACCCCCATGGGAAAGAGGCGTAACCATATGTATCTATGTAACCGAACATTATATAATGCAATACGACTGAGCCACGCCTTGATATTGCGATTATACCTAGAAATTTCTAAACCTACGTTTGCAAGTACTTGCCGCGTACTTGGCTAACAAGCGTCGGGTCAATAACGGGACCCTATGCAGTTCGCATCCCAAGCAATCTAGCTTCAAAGCGCATCTACACTGACGCTATGCACTTTGAAACTACTTATAAGTTATAGAATACGCGGAGTTCTTTGCCTTGTAGAATCAAGAATGCCTTTGTAGGTTCTTTTATTTCTACAGTTAGGGATGAATAAACAACTGTGCTATTGTAGGATGTCGTAACAGTGGCACTGTTTGTATGTAATTCTATGCACCGGTTATCGACACGCTTTCTTATCGGGTGACCCGGCCAGCAATTGTTCACTGCAGTACTAATTGAAAGCCGCATGCTAGTCGAAGTTAAGAGAGTAAGCTCATAAAAGTTTAGAAAAGATAACGAAATAACGTAATGAGTAATAAGTTGATACTGTGGGAAAGATTTTACGTTGAAGAGTGTCTTTGTGATAATAAAATTCGAAGATTTTAGACTCATATGGTATTTTAAGCATTATGTTGGTAGAAATGATATTCCTTTACTAAACATCTTTTTCTTTATTTTTTTTCTTTTTTTTTCAAAAAATTAATGGGAAAATTGGTTCTGCAAGGCTTTTATATTCATTTTCCACCACAGTCAATTTCAAATAAAGTGTAAGTATCTAATATAAATATCATAGTATCATTGTCATAAATAATATAGGTATAGTCTTTACAAATGTCATTGATTTCCAAAGAATTATTCGTTAATTCTTTGGCTCAAGAATGATCTCATATTATATTGTAAAGGTTTCCTTATAAAATGTGTTCGTACAGGTTGCAACTTGCTCACAGATACGGAACTGCTAACTCCGACACAGCTGTGACTACAATCTATAGTGGGCTTCACATGACGCAACTTGGAAAACGGAAAATTAGCCGAGAACCTAAATGAGGTGCGTTGAACCGTAATTGTGTACCGCCAGTTCTTTCTATTCTGGCTGTACCGTAGCTAATGACATCAGACAATTTATAGAGCGATACTCACGAGTATATTAAAGGAAGTTTGGAATTGAAAAGCGAGCGACTGCTGCTAATGTATGAACATGTGGAAATTAATGTGGTTAGAAAGGCAAAAGGCTTTAGAAGTAGAGGCTTTTGAAGATAGAATGCTTAAAGGAGGATATGACAAAGAAGAAGTGTCTGAGTAGAAGCTGGTTCACAGGGATGTGTGGAAGAGAAAATCATGATGCACCGGCCCCAAATAATTCTGATAAGGTCAGATAGATGATGACTATGATGACATACTCATACGTAGCCCATTTCAAATTGTATGAGACAGCAGGTTAGATCCATGGATCAGAAGGAGATTATAAATAAGATCCTGCACACAATTTAGAACATTGAAAGATTTTAACAATTTTTATATCAAGGGGCGCCTAGGGGCTCTAGGTCATAGATGTCTCATCACGGTGCTACATAAGCGTAATTATATGTATGTATGTAATTATAGTCAGTAATTTTGAGTAAACAAATCGTGATCACGATGCAATTAATGACACATTAATTGATAGTCAATAGAACTGCAAGGAATTAGAATATTCAGAGAAATACCAATTCGTGAGTGCGTTGAACTGAAACGTGGTTCATTGCTTAACACAACGAACGATCGTGAGCGAACCCCTGCTTTTTGCATGTAAAACTATTTTTTGTTAAAAATTTTACTTAATACCGATAGAATATGTTGACGTTTTTGCTATTTCATAAGTGGCAACGATTATGAAGAGTTGAAGAGTCAATAATTCTAAATGTACAAAAAACATACGAGTATGTACATTAGAAGATTTTAATTCATCGACGTGTTGGTATAATCTAGACGTGATCAAGCTCAAGCATGTCAAAGATCATCTGGGCTAAGCTCAGAACGATGATGACAAACAGATAAAACATAGAAGGACGTCAATAGATTGTATACCATCAGCCTAAATTCAACTGATTTATGCTTCATCTCAGGTGTCAAGAGCAGAGACAATAAAAAAAAACTTTAGCAATTACACTGTGAAACAACAATGGATGTAATGTCTAGGACATTAATCATGTGGTTTTAAGCTCTAGATAATTCTGTGCGACAATACGAGAAATACATACACGTCAACTGGATCACGACGACTTTATTATCTTCGTGGAATTAGACGGTAATAATCTAAGATACATAGAAAAAAAACTACTGCTGACAATGTTTGTAGAGCAAATCATTAGTAATAAATACGTGTCTAACAAAATTTAATGACATGGAAAACCGATGAACGATTACCAGTCACAACATCTCAACCGATACATGATCACAGCTTCTGTGCAAAAGTGTTTTTATAAACGTTCTTATTGTATTTTTATAGATGTTAAATGTGGAATTGGTAGCTGACATATCAATGCGGCCGTAACTATTGATTTAAGTGAGCAAACAATGTAACAAGCACTCCTTCATTGTGTATCGCCTCAGAGTCGAGTTATAGATAGAGGAATTAAGAATGTCGACAAAAACCAAAACTCTCGTTGGTGTACCATTAAGATGTACTTAAAATTATTCTCATTAGCAATTTTCTTCGGATTGTAGTAACAGTAGCGCACAGCAAATTAAACCTTTTCTGAACTCTGTCATTTCTCCAACCTACTTTCAAAGTGCCTATAGAAATTGTTAAGAGAACCGCTACACGAATATTTAACACTTTGAAAACCTTTCAACTCTATTCAAGACTTATGTATAAGCTCGTCAAAAGCCAAATTGTAGACGTTCAATAATAAAAAAAAATCACCTAACGTGATGGTTATCAAACAATTATTTAATTGTACAAAATCCTCTAATATGACCAATCATCGTGCATAAATTAAAAATACATTGACAGCAGAAATGAAAACGTGCATCAATCAACATTTTATTGAATCATCGTCTAAAAACTTGCATTAAATTGCTCGGAGAGGGTTAGGCACCGACGGACAAGTCTATAAATTAAATTCCCAAAAAAAAACTTGCCTAAATCCTTGTGTTGATGAAGTGAATGATGAATGTTGGACAATGTGTATTTGTCGACTTAGTTGATCTTAAGTCATCAATACATCTAATTCCTGACAGCAAGGAGGGTGTTCAACGTTTCTAGACGTGAGACTATACAAAAACATATTTATTTTTAACACTGTCGTCAATATACTAAATCAGACAATGGTTTTACGAATGAAGTGCTAACAGATGATATCATTTGCTTAGAAAACTAACAAAGAGGAGAAACAAAATAACTTATTGATTATGAAAAGATATAAGAGCTCAAAAATCGAATTCTCAACAAATTTTAAAAGCTTACATTTCTTTATTGAGTCCAAGTTAAAATATAGGACACATTTGCAATTTTGTTGCAAATGTGTCCAAAACATTTACCTTTTATCACGCAAAAGGTAAAAAAGTAAAATTATGTTTGACGCCGTTTATCGGTGTAACGAACTTCCAGGAACACTTCAGAACAGTGACAGTCAAATTCCAGGCCAATGCAAATCATATTAAACAAAATCAATACCATATTGTCCCTAAATAAGGAAAAGAAACAGTTCCACAGTTCACCATTGACACTCGTATTTTCCTAACAAATATTTTTTATCCGTAGAGCATTTAGCTGCAAATCGCAAGATTGGTTTTAATGTAAGATAATACATAAATAATGATATAATGGGTAGGTATAGGTACATATGAGATGACATCACTTCTGCACATCACGAGTTGAAGGCTGGTCAAATGACCAAATGAAAAACTGCGCTTGTTTTGGACCTGTCCTAAATGTCAACATAAGACAAGATTGAATTATAGGACATCTAACTCTGTGACAGCTCTAGACACATTTTACCACCGGACGGTGCAATAAAAATGACATGTCATTAGTTTAAAATAATCATAAATCATTACTGAACATTAAAGATAAGCTAAAAGCATATGAATATCAAAACAAGCAATTATGATTCGAAACTTATGCATTCGATCAAAAATAATTTATAAAAAAAGTAAATAATAAAAGTTTATCTTAGTTGATGTGTCGGAAAGTGCTAATTTGACACTTTAAAGGTCCAAATATGCAGTCGCCCACATAAAATTAGCGGAATCGTGTAAGTTTACACAGGTGCAAGAATTTACTTGGTCGCGACAAATGCAATTATTTGCTGTAAACTTATATGGATATGGCGCTTTGATTAAATTAAAATTGCAGGTGATTTAAAATTATACCTATATATACTATAACTTTTGACCCTTAGGGCTAGGTCAAATTTTCGATTTTTTGGCTTGCCTCCAGATCGAGGGCTATCCATAGAGGGGTCAACCATCATTATAGCATAAGTAGTTCTCAAGAGCTAAGGGGGGGTAATTACCCATTTCTATATAATATAGATTTTAAAAAGGTCGGCCACAAGTTATACACAAATTATCTGTATATATAATCTATTTCAGTCTACAAAAGTACTTTGTAGGTTGTTGTGTTAGTTTCAATTACATACTTTTAGGGTTACGTACCCAAAGGGTAAAACGATAACCCTATTACTGAAACTTCGCTGTCCGTCCGTCCGTCTGTCTTGACCTATATCTCATGAACCGTGATAGTTAGAAAGTTGAAATTTTCACAGATGATGTATTTATGTTGCATCTATAGCAACAAATATTAAAAAACAGAATATAATAAATATTTAAGAGGGCTACCATACAACAAAGGTGATTTGTTTTCTTTTTGGTACGGAACCATTTGTGCGCAAGTCCGATTCGCACTCGGACGGTTTTTTCTAAAGATTTTAAACTTAATTTAAATGTTTCTTAATTTATTTTTGTTTTAAAACTTATTACAGAACAGCAGGCACCTACATATTTTTTGAACGGCAATAAACATTTTATACAGTAGGTATTTTGTATTCACTTAGTTGGAAATTTAAATAATGTCGAAATAATAGTCTATGATTCATCATATACAAAACAATCGGACAGTCTGAACACGATTTTTTTATTACTGATTTGCATACGAGACTGCAAACGTACAAAATCAATATTTCTAGAATAAATTATAAATGAAATTCACTAAGGACTTTGGACATAATACTTGATTATGGTGCAGTCAAGAGACGTGTCTTGATTCGCTTTTTTTATTAATTGGTATTAATTTAAACAGGGAAGTCCACATATATTAAACATTAATAGTCCGAGACGCCCAGGACTTTAATTGGCTGTGCCATAGCGTTTGGCACGTAAGATTTTGTTGCCTTTCATCAACATTTCATCGCAAGGCAATATTTTTTTCAATATTACTATATTATAGCTGCAACGTTTTATTAAATTTATTCGGCCATTTTGGACATGACCTATAATGTGCCCGGTGACGGCAATAGGCTTGCCCCGTATTACGTGGGACTAAAAATACCGGCAAGTTGTGGGTGTGTAACGCACCTCTGCCTACCCCTTCGGGAAGTGTGTGTTATAAACTATTGTTATACCTGACTACCAAACGAAAGATTAGAAAGACTGACCTACACCACTCGGAACTCAATACTAATATTTTATAGAGGCTTTATAGTCCGGTCAATTTAGACATTCGAAGGTGCATAAAGTCCCAGCAAGCTGAAAATCAGTAAAATTGTTCAGAACATAATTAAAATTAAATAAAATTTAAATAAAATTTAAAAGTTCCCCATAATTCCCATGTATGGAAAAAAAATTATTTGAGGTCAAAGGTCAAAAAAAATAGTTTTTCGCAATTTTCAACAAAACGGTAAGTATTATCATAAAAGCACACTAGGCAAAAATTGTAAATCTTAAAATTATCTATAAAAATGTATCAATACTTTTTTCCTACGAGCCACCTACAATATTTACTTATTATTAAGGGGCTTCGCTCGACGGGCGGCAACTCTGCAACATGGCGTGATCAACTTCGTAAATCGCAACACAAAAGGTGCCCGTAAATTGATGACAGCAACTCGTCAACATTTATACAACCATGCTTATAAACAAATATTTACAATAAATTCCCGGCCGGATTGGGACAGACAGTCCGATGATGACGATGACTCCAGATACGCAATTTAATGCACCTAGCAATGGCAAAGATAAAAAACTGTTATCAGTCAAATAAAATTTTATTTACCAAGTTAGTAGGACGAAATTGTACATACCATAGAATATAATATAATTGTAATCGTACAGGTTGCAGAAGTTATCAGTAATTGCATATAGACATCGTTTAGCAGATAAATGTCTTGTGATATATATTTTAATATCGTATGAATTATAAATGTATTGACAGAGGTCAGGTCTCAGTTACGCATTGAAACCGATACCTACATCAATAATCTTTACAGATCTTCTGTATTTGGCTGTCTTTGTACATCTGTACATATCATTTAAACTACGCAACAGAATTTAATGCAGTTTTCAGAAATAGTGTTCTCAAATGGAAGGTTTATATATATAGGTAGGTACACGACATTGCACCCGTGGGAAGCTGGGGCGGGTCGCTTGTAATATTGTAAAGAGGTCAAGTTTGTGAACGTTTAAAAGACTAATTCAGAGGATCATGAGTTGAGTAGCCGAGATTATAAAGTAATCCAAACAATCATAAATTTTCTATTTTAAGGCCTCGGTCTCCTATTAAATGCTATATGCGGCGTCCGACTTCAGCGTAAACGTTCCGATCGACGTCTGGACGTCAGGCACGGCGTCCGCACTCCGCGGTCAATACATCTCATACGCGAACGACGAGGTCTCGTTCACAACAGTAGTCGATAAACAGTGCTCGCGTGTAGTCGTCTGATATAAAATGGATATAATTTCGACACTTTTTATAAATATTATTTTTATGTTCTTTGTCACTTTTATTAATTTACTAATTCAATCAATAATTCGTCTCTTTCTTCATCGAATTTCGACATTTTGTACTGACGCCAAATACGACATTGACGCTGCAATGGTTCCAAATAACTAAAGACGCGGCGCAAAGCGTTTAAATGCCGCGTACGGCGTCCATACGCCAGCGTCAGCGTGTGACAGAGACCACAACAGTACATTTCTATAGGAATCATAGAGACGCGACGCACGGCGGCACGCTGTACGCGGCCGACGGCATTTATAGGAGACCATAGCCTTATTTAATTTTATTTTTTACGACCTATTCAGCCACTGGTATCTAAATAGATTATCTGTTTTATTTTTATTTTTTTCGACACGAAATACCTATTCAACAACTGGTATATAATGTTTGTGTTTTTGGCTTGTTTGTTAGCGAGAATTCGGACAGAAATTACTATTCGTGGGCGGAGACGAAGGCATACAGTCAGGGTGTTTATGGGCAATAGTATACAGTCGGTGTCTGGAAAGGGTGTATCAAAAATTACCAATTTGAATGTTAGTACAACCTATCATTGTTCCTTTATTACCTGTACGGAAATTCCCATGACATAATCTATGGAATTAAAGATGACATCTATTCTATCTAATATTATAAAGTTGAATAGTTTGTACGGAATCTCGGGAACTACTGGTATGAATTGACAAATAAAATTGGTAAAATTGCGTATTTATATCAGATATCCAGTTCTCATAGCACAAGCTGGGCTTACTTTGAGTCTAGATGGTGTTATTTAAACATTTAAGTATGTATTTTAAATAATGTCACAACAATTACTACAGCGTGTACACTTTGAGCACACGTCTAACTTACTCAATACGTCAACGAACTTCATAACTTGACTGTCTCTCATCATACCGGCGATAAAGAATATTAAACCATATTTCAAGGCAACAAAACATAATTCTTCATGTCAAAATGAAGTGTCTATTGACTGTAAAATTTTAAAACCATGAATATAATATGGGTTAAGTATATTCAAAACAATGAAACCTCTAAGTCGAGGCGTATGCGACTAAAATTAACTATGCATAATTGACTCTACAGTTGACCCGGGAGTTTCTGTGATTGGATGGATAAATGGTTCAAAATTACCATACATAATTCCGGGCAAAGTTGATACATCCGTTCGGCAAACTTGAGTCAAACACAAAATTAATTAGTCGACGTAATGTCACCAGCAAAATTAAGCTAGCTCTTTAACTTATTGAAAGAGAGAACGTTTCAGAATTACAGAAGCAGGCGTACTATGTGTGGCAAGATATAATTAAAACAGAATACACGTCAAAAATTATTCGGGTTTCGAATAGATGGATACACGCAAACCTCGTGGAAGCAGGCCCAGTCTATGGCAGCAAGTTGCATTTAGTGTCTGCGCGCTTTGCAGGGGAATTACGAGGACCTAACAACCCGGAGTTGCCGACTGTCTGTGGCTGTCCAGCAAAGCAATACCCGGGTATACGACCAGAGATGGAGGCACCATGCGGTTTAGTTAGTACGAAGCCGACATGCCCATCTAGCGCGGCGTGCAGTATTATAGGATTGAGCAAATAAAAAAAGGGAATCATGATTTCGTCGCGTGTAAAAGTTTTAAACGCGAATATCACCAACCATAACATTATAAAATATCACAAAACATACGAGTCGTTCCTAACGAGAATTAATCCTCACGCGAACTTTGCAAAGATAAACGAGCATACCGAAGTCGTCTCGGTTGAACTAACATTAGCCATAAGGAACTAGACATGTATCCTGCACGTTTATTTTTGTATCCAAACCACAGAGGAGGAAGGAATCCTTCCTATAAATGACGTATGTCAGAATAGGTATCATACAAACAAATTGATACAACAGGTAGTGCCATCTGCCGCCGCGCGTCATTTGTCGACCGCAAGTGACACGCGGGATTGCGGATTATCCCTCGCGAACTGTACCTACGAAACTTAATGGCCTCTGAACATAGCCAACATCGTATTTGTACGAAACGTGTTTTGTCCCCTTAGATCAAAAATACTATAGATATTGGACTCTTGGCACTCGAATACTATATAGGTAATTATTACAAATACCATCTACAAAATAAACAAGATTATCCATTGATGGTTGACATAGAAATAATTCGTAATAACTGAATGAAACTAATAGCGCGCAGGTGTGCAATGACCGAGGTGAAGTGGTGCCGTTTTTAAAGCACTGATCGGTAATCTAGGTATTTTTGATCTAAGTTTGTCCCAGAACAAATGTGCGGCCTCGACCGGATATTTGTGTTGTGTTTCAGTAAGACAGTTTTAGGGTTCCGTACCCAAAGGGTAAAACTGGACCCCTATTACTGAGACTTCGGTGGCCGTCCGCCCTCTGTTTGTGTGTCTGTTTTGGGCTGTATCTCATGAAACGTGACAGTTAGAAAGTTGAAATACTCACAGATGATGTATTCCGTTGCTTCTTTAACAACAAATACTTAAAAACAGAAAATAACAAATATTTAAGGGGGTCCTATATAAATAACGTGATTTTTTTTGATTTGGTACGGAACCCTTTGTGCGCTAGTCCGACTCTCACTTGGTCGGTTTTTTCCTTCCACTCTATTTTCCACATTATTCTACAACTTTTTCTCCTAATCTCCATAAGTAAACATACCATCAGATAGTGCTATTGACTAAGTATGTCCTCAGTTATCGTGCAAACCGTGGGTTCGCGAGAGGTCATAAACTTCTGCAAGATATCTACATCGGCCCTTTTAAAAACATAGTATGTACTTACTTACTTCACGGTACATAATCACAGTAAATATGAAAAAAATCTGTGCAAAACCATTCGAGCGGATATTAGGACCAGTCTGAGTCAACCATACAAAAAATGTTACATTAACTTTATTAAAGCTATGTATATGTAGATACCTACGTAAGTCTAAATTGAGACTAACTAAGATTTTTATCTAATTATTGTCTGCATTGCATATAGAGTGTTTTTACCATGCCAGCAAATATAGTATCCTGATATACTTTTATAGGCAAACGTGCCCATCAAAGAATAATTTAACCAAGTTTTTATTACTCTAAGTATAGGTTTCTACTTACCTAAATGTTCTATATCTAAAATTCTAGTGTCTTCGAAACTGCTTGACCGATTCATATGAATTTTTGTGCATATTTGGTAGGTCTGAGTATAGGTCGCGAACCCCCGAGCCCCAATTCTAGCACCAACCTGGCGAGTCATACACAATAACTTTATTTTTTCAATCACCAATCACGTAAAAAAGGTAGGCTGTATTTCGTCGACTTAACGATAGTTAAGGGTCGTTGTGTATTTACAAGTATACCCAAGTTGTCCGTATTCCCTTAACTCTTTTTGAACTTTAAAATATTAAATCTAATTCAGACCAAATTAGTATTCTATATTAAGCATACCACATGGCCTCTTCCCATCATCATTTATTGGTAAGGTGCAACGATCTTGTAGCCAGTTCTCTGGAATGTATAATAGGAATAAAAACTAATGTACGAGGGTGGATTGAAAAGTAGTCGGCCTAACACTGATCCATTTAGTTCTAAAAATCAAATCTACCCACATTATTTAGTTCAGTTCAGACCTGTTAATTGTGTGAAGTTTGAAACGTGTGCGATAATTAGTTTTAATTTTATAAATTTATTAACAAAGCAATCTGACATCATTTCCGCATATGGAGCAAATCGAGCAGCGTGCCGTCATTAAGTACCTCCATAAGAAGGGGCTGTCATCAAAAGCCATCCATGATGATATGGTCAGTACATTAGGGGATTGCGCTCTTTCATATTCATCCGTCAAAAAATGGATAGCAGAATTCAAGCGTGGTAGAGAGAGTGTGAAAGACGAACCCCGCGCTGGAAGGCCTTCGACGTCCACTACTGACGAAAATGTTAAAAAAATACTCGACTTAATTATGGGAGACCGCAGATTGAAAATTAGAGAGATAACCGAGATTATAGGCATGTCTTATGAACGTACTCAAAACATAATGGTCAACGTGTTGGGTTTCCACAAGGTGTCTGCGAGGTGGGTTCCGCGACTGTTTTCAGTTGAGCAAAAAAGAATGCGATTGACTATTGCACGCGACTGTTTGGAGTTATTTGAAGCTGATGAATATGATTTTTTGAATCGTTCTGTTACTATGGACGAAACATTGGTTCATTACTGTACACCGGAAACAAAACAACCATCAAAACAGTGGAAAGGACCTGGTTCACCACCCCCAAAAAGGCTAAGTCGATTTTGCCGGCAAGTAAGGTGATGGCTTGAGTATTCTAGGACTCGAAGGGTGTGATTATGGTTGATTATCTTGAAAGGGGTCAGACTATAAACTCTGATTATTACTGCACCTTACTACGTCGTTTACGAGAGGAAATAAAAGAAAAACGTCCAGGAATGATCAGAAGAAAAGTCCTGTTTCATCAAGATAACGCTCGTGTTCACACGTCTGTCCAATCAATGGCAGAAATTCACAATTGTGGCTTTGAACTGTTACCGCATCCACCTTATTCACCTGATCTGGCACCGTCAGACTTTTTTCTGTTCCCTAACCTAAAAAAGCACTTGCGAGGTCAAAGATTATTGACAAAGCAGCAGTAGACGCATATTTTGACTCTAAGGAAGAATAATTTTTTTTCAACGGGCTAAATGCTTGGAAGGGAAGATGGCAAAAATGCATTGAACTTGATGGTGATTACGTTGAAAAATAAATATATATTTCATTTAATATGTATTTATTTTCTTGGTTAGGCCGATTACTTTTCAATCCACTCTCGTAGTTGGCCTAATTTTTGATAACATAGAATAAATTTTAATATTAAAGAAATACCGTGGACACCTCATTGAAACCTATGAGATCCTCCATGGTCACTACGATATTAGGAATTTTGACTCCATACACTCGCAATGAAAATGTTCACCTAAGAGGACATTTCAAGCTGTGTAGTACCTTCTCACAAGCACTTCATTAGCAACAGAGTGGTCAGAGCGTGGAATATGCTTCCGGAAAGTGTCATATCAGTGGAGAACACAAGTCAATTTAAAAACAGACTGGACAACTATTACCAAACGCACAGAGAAAACTGATAAAGACCAAACTGGATACAGGCACTACCAGATTATGAATAATAATAAAAAAAATATCACATTATAATTAAAAATATAACCAAATGGATCTATTCTAATATTATAAAGTTAGTTACAAGATTATTTTGTGTTGAAAGTCTTTAATGATTAGATAGTTCTCACGGAACTCAAATCAATTATTCCCCATAAATTTTATGAAGTTTAAGATCTGTATTTTATTGAGGAATACTAAGGTATATCACGCTTCGACCAATAAGAGCGGAGCATCAGTGAAAAACGCGGTTGAAACAATGGATACAACTATATAGTATAGATCAAGAAGTCGCCACGAATTGACACTACACATGGCCAAACCGCTAGCTTTTCAACCGACATCCATAAAAGGGTTACAAAGGAGCTTCCAAAGGAGGTTCTCAATTCGACTATTTTTTTTTTATTGGAATCTACTACTGCCCAATTGGTCCCATTTCAATTTGGTCCCATTCCGACAACTATTTGGTCCCATTTCGGTAGTTTGAAGTCGGTTGCTGTGTCAATTTTTGACGTGTATTTTTAATGTTACCATTGAACTTGAAATAATTTAGATGAAGACGAATTCTTCAAAATAACAGTTATATTTAAAAAAACAATTAAGGGACATAATAAAATACTTTCACAGTTGACGTGGTAATAGAAAAGCTATTTAATTATTGCTTGTTGTGAGAGAATTGCGTAATGGTTCCGGGCGAGTGATTCGGATGCCCTAGCTAATGCATGTTAATGAACTATCTAACGGTGTGAACGCCCTTAAGTTCTGATTGCAGAGACACGCAGTAGACATTAGTGCAAGCAGTTTATCTAAATCTGCTCTACAAATTGTAAAGATTGAAACTATTCTCCAACAGAATTCCAAAAAAGGAGGTTCTCAATTCGACTGTAAGGTTATTTTTGGGTGAACCTTTTTTTTTACATGAAACCTACTACTGTACTTAAGTGGTCCCAATTTAATTTGGTTCCATTTCGGTACTTTAAAGTCGGTTTTTATGTCAATTTTTGACGTTTTTTTCTTTAGTTGTTTAAATTATTGGACCGATTTTGGTTAAATTTAAGATCTTACGCAGATTTGAGGTTACTTTTATCCTGATAATAAATTCCTGTAGCTACCTAGCAATTAAAAAAATTGCATTTCGTAACTTGTGGACAAGGGTCACAAAAAAGACAAGTCTTCTTCTACTTATTTTAAAAACTTGGCTCCATCGATATTCATAGATGATTTCGTCAATGTCAAAGTAATGCTTGATTAGTTGATAGTCCCGCACAGAAGAACTAGTTATTTCTAACTAGGTCCAGGTGCAGGACAAGAAACGTTGTTGGGTATGACAGTGTTTGGAAACCCGATTTTTCGAACTCGAACTTCGAAGACAAGTCGAAGTCACTGTTACTGAATAACATCCATAACATGCACCGTATTTTTTTTTATTCTATCATTTTTTTACTGCAACGTATTGCCATGATGCTTGCATGCTGAGCTGGCTTGGTTCTACAAACGGTAGCAGTTCACATAAAAGCCGTATTAAAAGCATTTTCCATATTTTATGGATGTAACCGGAAAAAAGATGAACATAAAAAAACAGTTTAGTTCAATGACCATTGCAATGCACCCTTAATTAGAACTAGTTCATCACGTAAACTTAACGCTCATTAAATATTGATTACGTACGGTATCATCATAAAGCACATTACTGACTCAGTAACACTGAAACTACTAAGCATAAAAAAATTCCTTTAACTAAAAAAAGACAGTACATAGACATAGTTACCATATTTTAATTAGGTAACAGATTTAAAGAAAACAATAATTAATAACGAGCCTATTTTATAGCTAAGCGTTAGTCCATTAAGCATCTAAGTTATGTATATTAATTAATTACTTACTAAGTTAATTGTTCATACTTAAATGTAAAAGTTTATTTGTCTGGTTACCACACGATAACAGCTGAATACTAAAACGTCACTCAAATATTTAGGAGCGGTTTAAATGTTTGAGCAGCACTTAAACTTAATTTTTTTATACACAACCGTCACTTTTGAGTACTTGAATATTTGACTGACGTTTCAGTATTGGGCTGTAAATTATATAATAGAAGATGTACGGTTACGCAATGCATCCTATACCCAACCGTCCTCCCGATTTCTCTTAAAATGTATTATGAAAAGACTTGGATTCTTTCTGTTCCAGTAAAATTGTAGGCCTGCAGGCCTAGTGGTAACCGACAATATTAACACATTGCAAAGGTTAAGCAACATCTAGTCAGGCCGGTCTTAGGATGGGTGACCATTTCTTAAGACACTGAGACCCCTCCGTGCCTCGGAATGCACGTTAAGCCGTCGGTCCCGGTTGTCATACGAACATCTATGGCTGTCGTTAGGGGTAGTTGGAGCCCTTAATCAAAAATCCGACCGGTCTAACTACAGAACTTCGATATCGCCCATGGGTTGTGGAGGTCAGATGGCAGTCGCTTCACGGAAAATATCGAAGTTCAGCCGCGAGTAGTTAGACTGGAAAGCCGACCCCAACTAAGTTGGGAAAAGGCTCGGTGGATGATGATGAGGCCTAGTATAGTTAGTGTCGACAGAAATTGTAAGTCTGCAGGCCTAAGAAAGCTAGTGTCGACAGAAACTGTAAAACTGTAGGCCTAGGGACAGCCAATGTCGCAGAAAATTTAAAAAATGTGTTAATTAGGTCACCTGACCGAAGTTTTCTGCAATTTCATTGGTTGAATATTTTTTTTTTTTTAATATTTTTTGGACATTCTCACACAACGTCATCTAACGCAAATTAAGCTAATATAAGCTTGTGCTATGCTATCTAGACGACTGCTAAACATACTTAAATATTTCTAAATACATACATATTATACATAGAAAATACCCAAACTCCGAAACAAACATTTGAGGATCACACAAATAATTTGATCCGACCTCCGTGGCGCAGTCGCATTCTCATGCCACTGCGCCACGGAGGCTGTATATAAGTAACTCATTTTCCCATTATTTTCTTTCAAATGTCTAATTGACTGTACCTCGATTTCCAGTCATTTTATGATTCCGGCATTAAGAAAATCAGTCATTTTGTTTTTCAGGCATTTTGGGACTAAGTCAAACTGAGATTCAGACATATGTAGGAAAATGACGTAATGGGATTTAGTCTAAATGAACCGGACCCACGAGGAGGTACACTAGGATACAGAAGTTTTTAATTAGTCAGATATAAAGAAATACTTGGGAGTGCGCAGTAGAACTACAAGTACAAAATAAAAAAGTAATTCACCCAGTTTTAATTTGTATTTTAAATAAAGTTTATACGAGTATACAGTCCAATTATTCAAATATAATGGCTTATTTGGTTTAATAATTCCTGGTGCGTGAATTAGAATGGATGCAACACAGATAAAGACAGACAATACTTGACTGTCGATTTTCCTGAGTGCAATAAAAAAGTAATTATCATTTTAATGATGCTTTTAATATATCACTTTCGTCATGACATGAAAATAATAAGTACAGTAAGTGAATATTATAATAAAATCATTATGTTAACAATTACTAGACTAGGTTTGCAATGCATGCTGCTAATAGCAAATGTTGAGCGGAGCAAATGTTTTTATTACATATCAGAATCAGAATCAGAATCGAACACTAAAATTAATTAATCAAAAGAAAAAAAAAATTTTCATTGTTGACGCACGTGTTTCCATGGCAACCATTTAAGCATCTGGTTTTTCGGTGATGTCCAGGACATTTTCGGTGATTATTCCTCCGTGGTCAGCTCTTTTTTCATGATTTCAGAGATATGCACTCCGGGGTATGATGTCGACCAGCATGCCAAATTTGGTCAAAAGCGGTCGAGCCGTTTCGGAGGAATTGGCACACAAACGATTTACATTTGTCGCCTAAGTTTGAGCTCCGCAAAAAGAGACACGCTAGAGACCCTGTTTTTTGGAAACATTTTGCATTGCTGCTCCGCTCCTATTGGTCGAAGTTTGAAGTTTTATAGACTACCGCCTTTCTCGATAAATGTAATATTCAACGCAAAAAGAATTTGTCATTTCGAATCAGTTGTTAAACAGACAAGCGCGCTCAAAATTTTTTTAAGTTTTAGAATATGAGTAAAAATCTGTATATAGAAATGGGGAATGTCCCCCTTAGCTCTTGAGAACTGCTTATGCTCCAATGATGGTTGACCCCTCTATGGATAGCCCTCGATCTGGAGGCAAGCCATAAAATTGAAAATTTGACCTAGCCCTAAGGTTATAGGCCAAAACCTATGGCGTGGTGCGGCGCGAAGCACTACGCAAGACACCGTACTAGTATTCCTAAGAATAGCGACATTGCAGCGACAAACCCAGTAAACTAAACAGCATCCTTTGATTCAGCTCATAAATAAAATGAAGTACTTCCAAATTTCAAAGGGCATATAGGAACTAATTTACGAGGGGCTCGTGTTCTAGTGGTAACAGACAATGTTAACACATTGCAAAGGTTAAACAACATCTAGTCAGGCCAGTCTTAGGATGGGTGACCATTTCTTAAGACACTGAAACCCCTCCGTGCCTCGGAGAGCACGTTAAGCCGTCGGCCCCGGTTGTCATACGATCAATCAATCAATCCGGTCTAACTATAGAACTTCGATATATCGCCCATGGGTTGTGGAGGTCAGATTGCAGTTGCTTCGCGGAAAATATCGAAGGTCAGCTGAATCGCAGTTAGACTGGAAAGCCGACCCCAACTGAGTTGGGAAAAGGCTAATTTACAACAATAAAACGACGATTCAAACACTATCAACACATCAAGATAAATATCAATAATATTCTGGCACGCGCACAGATCGACACGTGCACGATGCGCAACAGTTGGATCTCGCTCCTTAAGGATGCACTGAACCTAATTTTTATAACATTTCTACTGGGTTCCTCACACATCATCTACAGTTATAATAAATTCATATAAATGCCCACTATAATTACGTGCTGACGATATAACTTTTTAATAAATAGTCCAATTAAAAATTTCATCGCCATAAACCGTATATCTCACATTTGTCTAGTCCAAGTAAAACAGTGAATTTGTGAGTTTTCTACCAATGATATACCGAGTTCTGGGTACCCGAGCGTGAACCTATAAGAATCCATACAGATAAATAAAATTTAAATGTCTGTATGTAATTAAAAATTACCAGCTTTTTACTCGATGCATACGATAGGATACACGATCCTGACATAAAAAATGCAATTTTTAAAATTTTGTCTGTCTGTTTGTCTGTTTGTACCCGCTAATCTCTGGAACGGCTAGACCGATTTTAACAGGACATTCATTGGATTTCACTTAATTGTAACACACACACACGTATCACGCATATATCTAAGAATGTGTAATACAGAGGTGCATTGCACACCCACAATTTGAAAGTATTTATAGTCCCACGTAATACGCACGGGGGCACGCCTATTGCCGTCACCGGGCACATTTATAATGGTTTATGTCCAAAATGGCCGAATTAATTTAATAAAAAGTAGCAGCTATATTGTAATTTTGAAAAAAAATTGAAACCCGTTACCTTGCATAAATGTTGAAAGGCAACAAAATATTACGCGCTAGCCGCTATGGCTGTAATAAGGTGTAATATAGGCTACTTTTTATCCCGGGAATGTATTCCCGCGGGAATTGGGAACCATTCCATAATACTATTTCACGGGGGCGAAGCCGCGGGCGTCCGCTAGTTATAACTAAACCACCATTGTGTTCATGGTGGTGTGATTCAGTCGCATTTTTAATTTTGCTACAGACATAAAGAGTTTTAATTACAGAATACACCAGCACCATGGTTATTCATCTTTGATACTAATTAGCCTGGCACCACGGGTTTAGTGGAAACACTGATAATTGGATATACTGATGTGGAGAGAGAGAATAAACTTTTACGGTACATTAAATGATGATATTTTATAGATATTAGTCATTTATGAGTTGGTATTGTTGGGTAGGAGAATTAATAGTTGACGGATTCGACGTCTCCGCATTCCTGTAGACGTTCGTGTATAACACTACCAATCAGATAATACAGACCTTTAAGGTCCTTAGAGGGTCCTTTTTGAGGTCCTTTTGAGGTCCTTTTTGAGGTCCTTTTGAGGTCCTTTTGAGGTCGTTTTGAGGTCCTTTTGAGGTCCTTTTGAGGTCCTTTTGAAGTCCTTTTGAGGTCCTTTGCGGGCCTTTGAGGTCCTTTGAGGACCTTTGAGGACCTTTAAGGTATTTTCCTACACAACAATACCAATACAAATACGGATTTGAACGAAAAATGTACTGCCGTTGAAGACTGCAATACATACACTACGAGCATATACCAACTTACAATGACATGTTTCTTCGAGGATTTACGCAAATATATATTACTTATACTAGCACATTTCGCTCCACAGGAGATTCATCCGAGTGCATACTTAGGGAGTCTAGACATAGGGGCGGCAGCGGAATAAAAAAAACGGTCACGTCGCGTGCGAGTCAGACGTTTTTTGTATGGGGACCCATTCAATATTTATTATTTCTGTTTTTTAGTATTTGTTGTTATAGCGGCAACAGAAATACATCATCTGTGAAAATTTCAACTTTCTAATTATCACGGTTCACGAGATGCAGCCAGGCGACAGACGGACCAACGGATAGCGGAGTCTTCGTAATAGGGTTCCGTTTCACCTTTTGGATACGGAACCCTAAATAGCAAGATTTCGTTAAAAATTGCAGGCGTGCCGCAATAGAGGATTCCTATTGCAGCTAACTATGAACTTTTAATGCTGCGATATAACTTGGGCATCAAATTTTAATTTATGTGTTTACGTTGCAAATAATATAATTACTGCAGTCAACAACATTCTAATCGTAAAAACATTGATGATAGCATGATGCAATGCGGAAACATACAGACATATATATTGTAACGTCTCTTTCCCATAGAGGTAGGCAGAGACTATGGAATTCCACTTGCTACGATCCTGGCATACTTGTTTCGCTTCTTCCACTTTCATAACTAAAAAACTAAAAAAAATGTGGGTAGGTGTCAAAGATCACACGCACATCTATGATTGGAAAACTTTATTTAAAATAGATTTAATAGCTAATAGCCATATCTGTTTACCTAAACTAGTGTAATAGTAAGCAAAATAAGTGTACTCATGTTTGTGATTCCTTATGTGATATAAGTAACAAGTTTTGGACACCACCTGCCAGCTTATCATCACACTTCACCTGATTTAGTTCTAAACTACATATATCACACATTCTCAACACTAAAATGCCACAGCTTGATGAGATACTAAATGTACAGAAGAACCTTGAGGAAAGCTTCACCAGGAAAATGGACGAGCTCCAAGCACAGCTACAAGTCAGTGGACCTGCAAAGGATACTGTGGCAAAAGTGGCTGATGAGTTCCGTAGCTTCCGGGAGCTGATATTTAATATTCTCGGGCTTCTTCGCACTCAAATTGCAGAATGTGTCAAGACTACAGATGCAATCGACACCTGGCAGAGGAGGAAAGCTCTCGTCTTTAATGGTCTCAGTGAGACTGACAAGGAGGACTGCACAGGGATTGTCCTTGATGTTCTGCATAGTAAGTTGTCTTTGAGGAACATCACTGTCGCCTCAATCAAGTCCTGTCACCGGCTCGGGGCTACTGGAACAGGCCGCAACCGTCCTGTGCTTGTTCGGTTTTGCAGCACAAGTGTCAAGGCTAGTGTCTGGGGAGCAAAGGCGAAGCTGAAGGGATCCACAGTGGTTGTCAAAGAATTCCTTACCAGGACCCGACAGACCGTGTTTGCGAAGGCGCGGTTGCACTTCAGCATGGGGAGCTGCTGGACGCAGGATAGCATCATAATGATCAGAGCGCAGGATGGGCATCGGTATAAAGTCACCACCCTCGATGAACTGAATGTTGTTATTAGAAAGCATCCCAAATTATTATCATCAAGCTCGGCGGGTGCGGATGCCGGGGGAAGTAATAGTATCTAAATCATAGTCTCTGATTACACGTACATTCGTTCTTGTTCACTTAGTTTTACTTCAGTTAATTATATTCATTCGGTATGTACGTATCGGTATTTTCGGTATTCCATTTTATTCCAATGTGCGTATTCTTGTTTTGAATTGTACAACTATTGTTTTGATGATGTTTTCCCTATAGGTATATTTTGAAAGTGTTTATGTACTTCGCATCGCAGCTCATCTGTCAGTGTCATGTCTTTCATTATCTGTCATTTTTATTTTTTCTGTTCGGCTCATAATAGGCAGACGAAAGTATTATTACTATACCGTCTTGACTATCGGCGGTTGTTCTTTACTAACCAATCTAGTTGCGAATCGCTTTACTGGCAGTCAGAGTGATGGTTGACATTGGCAGACCTAACTTATACATGGATGTGGATATAATACTTTCTTCTGTCACTAAAGTTGTGGTTCTGTTTATAGCTTTTAATCTTGTAAATATTTGTGTGGGTGTGCTGGCGGGTGGTGCAGAGACTGCAACCTTTTAAATTAAACGTAGTGCACGGGTACATTCATATAATATTTATTATTTATACTTTATTTCGTATTTAAGTAAGTATAATTCGTAAGTAAGTACTTATCTTAATTTATTTACATTTTATTTTATTTTTATTCTATGAGTTACGAATCTGATGATAGCTGCTCATTTCATTCTGCTCTTGAGTCTAGCGATGACAGTTTTTGCTCAGTAACAAATTCATTAAAGGAGGAATTGACTGAGTTCTTTGAGCCCGAAGCAGGTCGGTCACTAAATGTTTGCCACATAAACGCTCAAAGTGTCCCCGGTCACTATACCGACTTCTTGGAAACGTTTGCTGATTCACACGTACATGCCGTTTTGATTTCTGAGAGTTTTTTCAAACCCAACCTTCTTTCAGTTTATTACCCACTGCCCGGCTTCATATTAATACGGAATGATAGGTTGGGTAAAGAGAGGGGTGGGGTGGCAATATATCTCCGCAGTGAGTTCTCCTATAAAATAATTGCCGCATCTCCTTCCCAGTATTCCGCTACAGCGGAATATCTCTTCTTAGAGGTTTGGATAAGGGCTGTCAAGGTACTCATCGGAGTTGTCTATTGTCCCCCATCTGTTAATTATTTCACCGACTTAGAATTGGTTTTAGAGTCGTTGGCGTCTGATTATGAGCATCACATCATCATGGGTGACTTTAACACGAATCTCCTTGCAAATTCCCCTCGAGAAGCGAAGCTACAGCACATACTTGAGTCAGCCAGTCTTCATGTATTGCCACTTCAGGCTACTCACCACAATAAGGATGTTGCTGATACCTGGCTCGACTTAATTATAACTTCTACTCCTTCGTTAGTTCGTCGTCATGGACAGTGCCTGGCTCCTGCTTTTTCGCACCATGATCTCTTGTATGTCTCCTACAGAATCAAACCTCCGAAGCTGAAGTCTAAAATTCTACAAAGGCGCTGCTTTAGCCGTATAGAAGTCAATAAATTACGTTCTGATGCCACTGCTATTAATTGGGACCCCTTGAAGACGGCAAATTCGATCGACGATAAAGTAGGGATGTTTAACGACATCCTCGTCAGACTTTACGATGTACATGCACCGATTAAAAGGGTGAGAGTCAAACGTCGTCCTGCACTTTGGATCACGGAGGAGGTTAGAGTTGCAATGAGGTGCAGAGATCGAGCCTTTCGAAAGTTTAAAAAGCAAAAGACGGACCCAATAAATAATACTATATAAATCTGCCAGGAATCGATGTAACCAGGTGATACGTAACGCTAAACGCCGACATATCTTTGATAACCTTTCTTCCTCTTCGCCGGCTGAAGTTTGGAAGTTTCTCGGGTCCTTGGGTATTGGCAAGTCAAGGCACCTGGAGTTGCCGGGGACGATTGGGTTGGACGCCATTAATTATCATTTCTCCACCTCGCACAATATGGACGTCCAAACCAAGTGTCAAACGGTGGACTTCATTGCCAGTCTTGCCGATCCCGACTACGCTCCTTTTGAATTTTCTCTAGTGTCATTGGAAGAGATCAGAAGGGTTGTTCTCTCAATTAAGTCCAACGCCGTTGGCTGTGACAGCATCAGTCGTCGTATGATTGTCCCTATCCTGGACCAACTCCTTTTACCTATCTCCCACATCATCAACTTTTCTCTCTCATCTAACCAATTTCCCACCCTATGGCGTAAAGCCTATGTATGTCCTGTGCCTAAAATACCTAATCCTTCTGTTCCTAATCACTTTCGCCCCATTTCCATCCTTCCCTTTTTGTCCAAAGTGTTGGAAGCATGTGTGCACAGCCAGCTGTCCAAATTTATAAGGCGAAATGCCATACTCAACCCTCTGCAGTCTGGGTTTAGACCCGGGCATAGCACTACTTCTGCCCTGCTAAAGGTTACCGAGGATATCAGAAGTGGAATCGAAGACACAAAAGTTACAGTGCTGGTCCTGGTTGATTTTTCTAACGCATTTAATTGTGTGAACCAAGACATCCTGTTAGGTATGCTAACCCATCTAAAGATCTCAACCGATGAACTGGAGTGGTTCTCCTCTTACCTTCGGGATCGCCAGCAGTCGGTGCGCATCGATGACGTCTCGTCTAACTGGTGCAATCTCGATGCTAGGGTCCCACAAGGCGGTATTCTTTCACCTCTTCTTTTTTCTATATTTATTAATTTCTTAACCTGTGATCTTCAGTGTGCGTATCACCTGTATGCTGATGACCTGCAGTTGTACAGTCAAGCCACCGTGGATAACCTGACGGAGGCCATCGACAATGTAAATACTAACCTGAACGCATTAGGCAGTTGGTGTGAGAGATTTGGATTGTCGGTGAACCCTGATAAGTGCCAGAGCATAATTTTAGGGAGTAGTAGAATGCTGGGAAGGCTGAAGGATGTCACCATTCCGCCCATAGTCTTCAAAGCAAAGCCTATTCCCTTCACTACGAGCGTTAAAAACTTGGGACTGCGTATTGATGCCACGCTCAGCTGGCAGGCTCAAGTTGCCGGAGTATGTCAGAGGGTGACGGGCAGCTTACGAGCTCTTTACCGCTTAAAGAACTTCCTTCCAGCCAACACTAAGATAGCACTCATGCAAACGTTGATATTTCCTGTCATAGACTATGGTGATGTGTGCTATTTCGACCTGAATGCAGATCTGCTCAATAAACTTGATCGGCTTCTCAACAATTGCATTCGATTCGTTCACAATTTGCGTAAGTATGACCATGTTTCGGAATTCCGCTCTGAGTTGGGGTGGCTATCCATACGCAAACGTCGTAGTTTGCGTGCTGTGAGTATGCTTTACTCCTTCTTAAATTCTCCTAATGTCCCCACTTATCTGAATCAATACTTCCAATTTCTAGGCTCCAATCACAATAAAAACTTACGCTCTTCAAACAATCTTCTTTTGCACTGTCCTTTTCACACTTCAAGTCTTGTTCACTCTTCTTTCTTTGTTCAATCTATTCTCTGTGCTCCCCTTGGAGGTCAAAATGTCAACCAGTCGCTCCGTTTTCAAGAAGAAGGTATATGAACTATATAATAGTGATTCATAGGCAGGATCGACATTGATTTATTTATTTTCGTCAGAGTATAGTCGTAGCTCATAATTATTATTGTGTATATCTATCAGGTAACGTATAGTATATATAAATATATATATTAAGTATGGCATTATGTGTAGGTTTATATATGTACGTTTATGTATATTTAAATTATTAATTATTTAAGTAGTTATTAGAATTTAAGTCTATGACCTTCATATGTACTATTTTTTTTTTTTTGTATTAGTTTTACTTACACCAATATAATTCTTTTTCTTCTCTTTTTCAACACTACTGCTATGCACCTACTACTAGATCTATCTGCATCACCCTAAGGTTGACTGGAAGATAATGCCTGTGGCATTAAGTCCGCCATTGTACAATAACTGTGTAAAGATTAAATAAATAAATAAAAAATAAATACCTATCTTCATGCACGCTCTCCGGTTATGGGTACTCTTGACCTGGCCTTTGGTTAAAACATCTCCGATTTGGTCGAAGTACGTTCGCATAGGGCGACCCTTACCTGCCTGTCCATTCACGACCGCCTAATGCGGACAACAAAACGAATCGCTACACTAAACGTTTAGCACATTCTGTCATCATCATCTACATTTCAACGCCCACTCCTGGAGATAGACCTCCTCCAACGAATGTCATAACAATCGGGCTTGAGCTTCCTAACATTCGGTGATCGATGGAAATAATACCAGAACGATTTAAAGGAAATATGCTCCGGAGACAATCAAAAATTGATAGTACCGCTACTGTGAGTCCAATTTCAATTTGCTCTTTAGAAATGATCAAAATTAAGATCGTACGTGTCAGAGCAGTCTATAATTATGCTAAGGAATTAAATTTTATACGAATCATTGTCATTACGCCGTATATGGCGGTAGCTAGCAAAAAGACAATAAGTAATCATTATTGGTTTAGTTGTTGGTTAATGTACACCACTTAAAATGTGTTTTTTGCTACGACAGTGGTTTACTATTAGTTGCAATTATAGTACAATATAAAAAATGCAATCAAATATCTAATAATTGTAGCCCAGTCAAATTACCACAAATCTCGGAATTTAGATACCCAGCTGTAAACTCCTATTCGGACATCGTAAAAGTTGTGTCAACCCTACATACGGTAGGGTCTCCCATGTGGGAAATACCTTCTGGTACGCACCAGAGACGCCCGCAGCAATGGACATGGGAGAGGCGGCGGTCACGCGGAATTTAAAGAAAAGGGTCTCCGTGTCTATTTCAATCTGAAGTTTTTTGTAAATATCTCGTTTCCTATGGGTTTCTCGCTACATATTTGTATAATAATAATATGTTACATATTACAATATTGTATATGATTAAATTCTCTACAATTTTTGTTTCACCGCTTTCTTTATACGTTGAATAGTTTTCGAGATAGGTATCCCATATTAACATAAGCTAATTACGTTTAGCTCCAAGGCATCGCGTAAAATATACTATTATTTATTTACGTCCGATCCATAACCAATAAAGCGCCGTAGTTAGCCAAAGAACTATTTTGTATTCGTCATGATGAGAGCGTGCATGAAGATAGTTATGAAAGTGGAAGAAGCGAAAGAAGTACACTAGGATTGTAACAAGTGGAATAGTCTCTGCCTACCCCCATGGGAAAGAGGCGTGACAATATGTATGTATTCGTCATCCGATTTCACATCGATACTTATTTGTAATTTATTTATTTCCAATAATATACATAATTATATACTAAAAAAAATTACATTACAAAATATCGTTTAAAAAATCCTCCGCGTCATTGCCGACTGGGAAGGTTCCCAGAATGCCGGCTGTGTTGCCACGTTGGATGGCGATACTTATTCTTTGGGCCAGAAAATAGCCAGCCTTCTGGTCCTGAGAAGCACCGGTTAGGCGTTTAGCAATGTCTCTATAAAGGCGGTGAGAAATATATTCTTATTTGCATATATACTTTCTAGGATCCGTTGCACTGCGCAATCGCTATAAATGGTATGCGTAAGTGTTAAGCAAATAAATTACTAAACAGTTTAATATTACAAAAAACAAAGCAGGTATAAAAATACAAGTGCATGACGAAAACTAACATCGACATTCTCCAATTACACTTTGCAAGTGCATGTGTGTTTATTACACTTTTAAATTACTCCAAACCCCAGTCAAATTTGTAGTCACAACAATTAGAAAACAAAAAATCCCTTGACGCCCATGGTGGCTTTTAATTCTATACCGATTCTCAAAAATGTATGACGATACCAAATAGATGAATATAAGATTATTATAAACCCGCTAAGTGGGAGTCGGACTCGGACGCGAAGGGTTCCGTCTAATCAACATTAGACACTAGTATTATTTATCACATAGGCCACCAAAGGGGTGCGCCAAAGTTCACCAAAATTTTCAACTCCGATAATTGGAAATCCGAAAATGTTCTTCCTAACATTTTTCATCCTAACAATCACAATTCCTAACTACTCTGTCTCTAATGTTCATAATTTCGAAGCATTCAACTTCATAATGTCAGTAGCAATAAACATCTATTATACTTAAAATATTAAGAAAGAAATTATAAATAGATCACAAAAACTGATGTCATCGGCGGGATTCGAACCCACGGCCTTTCCCTAACAGGGGGACTGCTCTGCCAACTGAGCTACGATGACCACTGCCGACAACATCGAATTTTTGCTTCATATCATATTCATAATTTCTACATCGCGCTATTAAGGTACCGTCAGTTCGACAGATTGTGATCTATTACAGACAGATTGTGATCTATTTATAATTTCTTTCTTAAGATTTTAAGAATAGTTTAAGCAAACTCATTGCTTTGAAATACAAAAATATATCTATTATACTTTTATTAGTTTTCCTATATTTTTCAATATAACCATCTTTTACACTATTATTCAAAGTCATATCTTTTTTGTTTAGATTTCTTTGGTTTAGGCAGTGAGCTTTAGGTTAGGTTAGAACTGTGACCACAACGAACCAGAACCAGAACCTGTGCCAGAACCGAATCGGTCCTAATTATATTTAGGGATAAAAGCTTTATGATAAAAAACAGTAAGAGTTTAAATATATTTATATTAATGATTAATTACAATTTTCGGAAACATGAGTGTTATGAACATCGCCGGTAGCACTACAAATAGTACGAATGAAAACTATAGGTTGAAAAATTTTAGGAAGAGTGATCATTCGGATTATAAATCATTAGGAACAACAATTTCGGGTAAAGAACTTTAGGTGAGCCAATATGGACCCCCACCAAAGACATGTTTGATCGAAGACATAGGTATTACCCTTTTTAGAGATATTTACTGTTCACTTCTCGACTCCCTTATAGTTTCTTCATGTCCGTCTAGATGACTTTGAGCCTTAGAGATGTGAAAAAAAACCGGCTAAGTGCGTGTCGGCCCACGCATAGAATAGGGTTTCGTAGTCACATATAATAACCTCTATAACTCCTGAACTAACAGAGTTATTGGATCCGTTATAATTTTGCTCTAAAGTTCATTACATGGACTACCATCACAAATATTTTCAGATTTTTCGAGCCAGTCGTTTAGATTATAGAGGGGGAGGGGGACGCTTTGATTTTCAAAAATATATATATAAAATATAATAGCTATAAAGTTAAATATCTCGTAAAAATAACCTTAAATCAAAAAATCTTCTTAGCAACCCCACTATGTTTTTAAAAGACCAATCTTATGATACCCCACACTCCGCGGGTAGACGCAAGAAAAAAAAAACAAATTCTGATTACGTGTACGGGAGGTACCCCAAAACTTTCTTGTAGCAGTTTATTAACGTAGTAAAGACATATCCATACAAAGTTTCACGTTTCTAGCACTCATCGTTTAGGAGGAAAGCTGAGGAAGACAGAAACATAAACTACAGAACCCTAAAAAGGGGTTGAGGATATGAACCTCACGTGAAATCGTACCCTCAAAAGATATAATACATACCTATTATATTAGTTTACAGCCTACATACACCATGGCCTTGGGAAACCTGTAAGCAGGTTGTTCACACCGCGAGACCCTGAAGCGTGACCAAATTTAGCTTTGAGCAGATTTTTTGCCTAGGCCCGAAAAGTAATGGACATTGTTATAACTAAACGTAAGTCGACAAGCATAATAAATTAAAGTTATTACGTTATAGTCTAGTGGTGCCACCGGTTCTGAGAATATTTTTGGTAGAAAATCGGGGAATTGTATGTAGGCAAAGTCGCAATTGACTATGTTACGTAATAATTCAAAACTATTACCACGGTGAGTGTTCTGAAGAGCTCTTCAACCTGATCCCACCCTCTCCCTTCCGATCCCGAACAACGCGTGCCGGGCAGAGATGTCACTCTCATACCGTATAAACCGTCTTCGCGAGAACCGAGCGTTTTGAACGTTCGTTTCTCTGCGGAACGATGGTGGCTTGGAACGCCCGGCGCCCTGCCTGCGCATGTTTCCTCCAACATATAACCCTGGGTTCTTTAAGCGAAGCGTGAAGAGGCACATTACTGGGTCGTCAAGTTCAAGGCCTCTCTCTATAGTATTCCTGTGGTTTGAGAGTCGCCCTCAATCGCCAGGCGTCGCCATAGCTTACCATCAGGCGGGTGGCGTCAATTTGTCGACATAAATATAAAAACAACAAAAAATCCAGCGATTAATCATCATCTACCTGACCTTGTCCCAATTATTTGTGGTCGGTGCAACATTTCTTCCACAGCCACACATCCTGTCATACGTCATCTCCTCTGTCACTCCTTGGCATTTCCTCTCTCACCTCACGCATTCCACTCATCTTTTCTTGGGCCTATCTCTACTCCTAAAATACTGCTGTATAATGTAACAAGATAAGATGATGATACTTAGTGATAAATTAATAAAAAATAATATTTCAAAACTAGGCACGTCGGCAGAGGTGTATTACACACCCATGGTTCGCAAGTATTTTTAGTCCCACGTAATAGGGGGCAAGCCTATTGCCATCACCGGGCACACATAATGGGTTATGTCCAAAATGGCCAAATAAATACTTCTTTAAACTTTCGCGTTTTGTACACATTATAAACTTAAGACTAACGGGTCTTTTACGCGATTATTGAGATATATACATACCTCTTTATTACCCGACGTTTCGGCCCTGTTACAAGAGCCGTGGTCACGGGTGGACTGTCCACCCATTGTCTTAAGTTTATAATGGCCAAATAAATTTAGAAAAGTAGCAGCAGTATAAATGTTGATGAAAGGCAACAAAATCTTACGTGCCAGCGGGTATGGCACAGCCAATTAAAGTCCTGGGCACAGTTTCTCACTAAATGCATAAGAAAGTATGGAAGATTAATAAAAACATCCGACTAACCTTGCCGATAATCAGGACAAGAGGAAACCCAAAAGATGCAAAATAATGTTGTAAATTTACATAAAATCTCATGGAATATTTGTATTTTATACAATAACAAATGCTAGACCGCAACCGGTGCGGTTAGACACACCCTGTAGGTATGGTCAGCAACTGATTAATAATAAAAAAAATTATAATAACAGTACCTATGGCATTGTTTTATTACTATTTCAATATCTATGTCATGTTGTTTTAATCGTGAGAAAATATCATCCAATCACTATTGTACAATAAAAATGTAAATAGTTTTTTAGGGTTCCATAGTTCAAGTCTCAGAACCCTTATAGTTTCATCATGTCCCTCGGCTTACCGTCCAAACGATTGATGCTAGAAAGATAAAACTTTGCATGGACATAATATGTATTTATTACGCCGACAAAGTGCTAAAAATCATGAAATATATTTTTTTCAGGGTAACTCCCCTTCCCTACACGTAAAGTGCGAATGATTTTTTTACTCACGCCTACCCCTTAGTGTGAGGTGTCATTAGATGGGTCTTTTAAAACAATTGAGAGGTCGCTAAGACGATTTTTTGATCAGTGTAACAGTTTGCGAGATATTTCACTATTAAGTGCATTTTTTTTGTTAAAACGGCGTTTTCAAAAAATTTTATGATGTCTGAACTTGTAAAATATTTTTACCACTTGGACATAATACTAATATGGGTGATTACAGAACCCCATTTCACGCACTTGACTGCTTTTTACTATTAGTAAAAATATATAAAAAATAAATAACTATTTATTACATAGTATCTGTCATCATCAGCACAGCTGTCATTTAATTTATATTATAAGGTGTGCAAAATAAGTACATAAATGTACCTATAAAGCTATACCCCCATATTCTTAGACAACACTCCAAATGCCACTCCACTTTACTCAATCACTTTTGAGTGATTTGGTAGTTATAGTTATTAAAACTAACTCCACTCAGAGTTTAAACAAAAACTTCACTCTTATAAGTGGAGAAAAGAAATGTCATCTCAAGTAAGCTGATGACGACCTTACTTGAAATTGCACTTGAAATCGCGTTCTATCGTAAATATTATAAAAATGACTTTAAATAGTATTGAAGTTTTACTAGTCTTAATTGATAAATTCAATCTTAGGCAACAAGTGTAAATCGTTTGTGTGTCTACTGCTCTGAAACGGCTCGACCGATTTTCACCAAATTTGGCATGCTGGTTGACATCATGCCAAATTTGGCTATGATTGACTATTTAAAGCAATCCTTTTTGGATTAACTTATACTATTGAAAAATATTGATTTTGTCAACATACTTCACAAAAGTGACTAAGCATTGTGCTATAGCTTATCAACCACATGAATATTATAAAAAAACTTTATTTGAAAACTTTGACTATGGTTTTGATAATTTGTTCTTAGTTGTTATATGGTTTAGGCTGATGGTTGTGCCAAAGCTCAACAAAATAAAAAAATAAAAAAAATTGTTCTTAGTGGGTATTTTAACATACTATTATAAATACATAGAGAGATATGTATAGATGAAAAGCTTTGATTCAAACTGTACAATGTTAAAGTAAAAGAAGAAATACACAGATTGAAACGACTGTTTGAAACAGAGATTTAAAATCGTGTAGACAGTTGTTTAAAACTAAATTATGTCATAACTGTACAATGTTCTATTGAGAACATAGTAAGGGTAAGGTAAGGGTATTTTAACATTCTAAGTAAAAATCACTGTTCCAAACCATGTATTTCATACTTGAGTTGAATTCTGATTTTGGTCACTATTTGTTTTTAAACTATCGTGTTCTGAATTCTTTTTAATATTATACGATTTCAGGACACCGCCAGCTCCAGTCAGCCTGTGACCACGGCCCGATGTAGCGCGGTCGGAATGTCAGGAATTAAATATTGGTCACTATAACTTTGCAAAAGCTTCTGTGGTGAAGCTGAAGATACTACCTACATAGTAACATTTTATAGAATGAGATCTTATGGCAAACGGTAACCTTGCTACATAGCAAACTTAATGATAATAATAAATATTATCAGTTTCGTAACCAATGATTACAAAATACTACAGATAGAGCTAATAGTTCAAACGACATATCAGTTGTATTGCCCTTAATGATAATAAACCTTTTTTTAGGTCAACCTTCACTTACAAAGTAACATAATATGAAGAAATTAAGTAAATTCATAAAGATCTTACCTTGAAAGGTAGTCTGCCAATTGTTACCAGCACGACAAGGCGTAAATCTATCCCCATTTGTTTGTGTAGCTGGAAATCTGAGACACTGCTTCTTGCTCAAGGGGCTGCATTGCTGCACCAGCCTCGTTTCATAATGTTTACTGAACATTTTGCACGTTACCAGTCAGTATCACACACTGTATGACTATAATCTTTAATTCAAATACTAAGCAAATCACCAAAATAGAGGGTATATGGAAGATAAAAGACTAGAATAATATTAAAATGCTATAAGTCCCTCAGTCGCACATCATCTCTCAATGTCCTGACCACACTGTACTTCAATGCTCGGAGTCAAAACAAACAACAGGAGCCGCTGTAGCGCTCTCACCGACTGCTGTTAACCATTTGACAACGTTCGACATGCTCCAGAGCGCAACTGAATACATTGTCCACACTTTGAGATAACACCAAGTTGGCTCACAAATCGATGTAACTTATCATTATATTATTACTCATGCACTCTCTGATGAATTCCAATGCGATTTTAAGTACCAAATTATCGAAATTTTGCAATATGAGGTAAAATGCGTTAAAAATAAAATCTCGCGGAATATGTCAGTCATAGCTTAACATAAACAATGTTGCTAGCTTAAAAAATATGTTTTGAAATACAACGGTTTCTGTTACCAATTTATTTGTATTCTATGGTTATGTACTGTTCTAATTACTGTTTTCTTCAATTGGTAGAAGTCTGCCTTTTCATTTACTGTGGTAATAACGATGTTATGGTTGAGGAGCTTTTCAAGTAGACGTACTATGTATATTTATTCTTCGAACGTATTTATATAGATTAAACTATAAGTTTGCATATTTATAAAAAAAAAGTATATTAAAAATATTTTCAAAAAACTTCACTAAAAGTTGTCTTCTACATTTGTAAGACCCTTGCTGCTCTTTAAAGAAAAATATGGAAACCTATACCATCTAAAAAGATAATATATTTAAATCGAATGGCAACACTGCAATAAACTGTCAACCATAGATAATATAGGTATCTACCAATATGATTTTCTTTAGGCTGCAGAGTTGTTGGCTTGGCTACAGGGCTTAATGACCTTAATGGACTCACATAAGATCAGTTAGTATTCAGGGATTGCTCAGACGACTTTGTTTCATATATTTTCAACCTTATTGACTAACGTTCGTAGCCAACTCGAAGCTTATTGACCGATCAAACGATCTATGACAGCAGGTGAATGTATCGTTTTAGAGTCCCTTATTGTTCGCCGCTCGCAGCCAACGTCAAGCACTGTTCACATTCATCGAACCAAACAGAACCCTCATGGGTGGATTCCCAAATAAGCCACTGAAAGTTCGCTCAGTCGCAAAAATCTCATTGGCGTGAGTTCTGTCCGACAATATCTGTCCAATGAATACAGTGCTTCAACCTTATTGATACTGAACTACGAGTATCTAAAACTGCAGGCGGACAGGTGGTATCCAGATCCCTTTACGAATAAAAATTCGAGTTGGCAATATTCATCAATGCTTCAAGGCAACACCGACATCGGTATTATTTAGAAAATGAACGAATACAGCATAGTACAGGAGACGTGGAAGATAGATCTTCACCAATGAATGATAATTTTATTTTTAAGTAGCACCATCTCTATTTATCGTTCTCCATTGTTTACAAAAATATTGGGTTATAATGTGACTTTCATAATAGATAAAAGTAAAAAAGACAGTCTTAAAAGTATTTATAATCCATCTGCACCACATCCATCGTGAGGTCACGCGGTCACGCCCCAGTGGCAACACTGCGAGGCCTCCAGCGAAGACACCGCACTCCACACGTTGGTGGAGTGCTCAGCGTGGGTGAGTCAGTGGGACCTCGTCGTGGGTCTGGACGTGGATACTGGAAACTAGTAGAGATCATGTTTCAAGTCATGGTCTTCAGTGGGAGTAGATGGAACGTGGCCGTGTCTTTCTGCGTACAGGTCTTGCTTGCGAAAGAGGCTGCTGAGACGGAGAGAGAGAGTTATCTCCCGGCTGAGGTTCGAATTCAGTGGCGAACCGAAATTTCCAGAGGGCGCTTAATTCCTATTCCCAGTATATTAATTTACTCTATGATCATCAGTAACCCGATGACCTCCCGATGACATTTCTTATAGTAAAAGAAGTGAATTTTATCTTAAATATAGTTTTTAAGACACGGAATATGCCGTAGGCATGACTGTTTATTTCTCTTCATAGCTACTTGACAAGTAGTTGAACAGCTAAATTTTTGCTTCATATCATAATTTCTAGATCGCGCTATTACGGTTAGCGTTGGCTCCATCTACCGGAACTCTGCCGAAGTACAGTACCAGTGTATCGTGTTAGAACGATATTTAAACACTGAATTTTTAGATTAATCGTCACCAATTAATATATTTTTGTATTTTAAAGTTTCAAAGCAATGAGTTTGCTTAAACTAGTCTTGAAATATTAAAATGGAAATGACATTCAATTTCATTGGTATTGGCAGTATTGGTCATCGTACCTCAGTGGTCAATGCATTCCCCAAGTCAAGGTTCGAGTCCTGCCGATGACATCAGTTTTTGAGATCTATTTATAGATCGCTTTTAGCGATAAGGCCGCCTTTTGTATTATCTTTAAGTTAAGTCTCCTAATTGTATGTTTTCTTTTTTGTGTACAATAAAGAGTATCATATATATCGAAAATGTATTTTTTTTTTTTACACGATTCTCAATAAGGAATGACTGAATTAGTTTGACAGAAAGACACACAGATAATGACAAAAACCATAGTCATTCGGTCATTGGTCGTCGTATTTGTTCCATTTCTTGGTTATCCATGAATTAATATTGTGCGCCATTAGAGCATTTTTTCTTTTTACTGTAATATCGTACACGATCATCAGTGCATCTATTAAATTAGGCCAAAAGTGGAATCATTAATTACAAAACTTAGCATAACGCTATTTCTATCCATTCGGTCTAGTGTGAAAGTTTAAACATATCGCTTTAAACATCACAAAAAACTATGGATAACAGACGTAAACAAAATGATGATTGGTCAGAAGATACCCCTATTTATTCCAGGCTATTCATAGTATGTGAGAGAAAATACAAGGAGCAAGATTTTCGTGACGCCTTCTCACCATTTGGGACTATTGAAGAAATTCGTATTCCGGTAGACCGAAACACCGGAGAGCAAAGAGGTGTGGCTTATATAAAATATTCCAAAACTTCTGAGGCTGCAAATGCCTTGGAAGCAATGAATCAGAAAAGCCTTACACCTTCTGGCAGGCCCTTGAAGGTAAAGGTGGCGGCCAATCGTAGCGATATCCAGAATGATAGAAATGAGAAAGATAACAAGTTTAATAGACTCTTTATTACTGTACCTAGAATTGCCAAAGAGGAAGAGATCATTGAGATCTTTAGTAAATATGGTCAAGTTGAATCTGTCATCATTCAAAAAGATAGAAACACAGGTGAATCCAGAGGCTTTGCATATGTCAAATACAGACATTTCTCGGAAGCAGCAATTGCTTTTGAACGGAGCCTTAGAGAATATAGGGCAATATTTGCACAGCCAAAGCAAGATCAACCTCCTCGTACAGCATTTCAGTCTAATATCAATGAATTAGCTTCATCAACAGGTACAAATGAGAGACCTCATTTAAGTATTATTTCTATGATGAATCCTAATACAGCTAACTTTACAAAAGTTAATTTCATGTGCTGTCCACGCCTATCACAAATGCATGTAGAATATTTGTTTGATATCATTCCTGGAATGGTTGACATAAACTATTTTGTAGATCCAATTCAACAGTGCGGGAAAGGCTATGTTGCATATTCTAATCCGGTATGTGCCGGGTATGCTGTACAGAAATTAAATGGATTTGAATATCCACCAGGTGTGAAACTTTTTGTCAAACCTTGCCGAACTAAATTTGATTCTCATGAGAAAAATTACAATAGGTTACCACAAGTGACACAAAGTCTAAAGAAGGCTGTTGAGGCAGCTACAAGCTCTGCTACTCCAGACTTAGCTCAATTGGCTGAGGCCATAGCAGAAGCCTCCAAGTTGATTAAGATGGCAACAACAGGAGTTTCTGAAAGTCATGACAGTAATGACTTGAACTATTGCAGCGTTAAGTTGCCTCCTCCTCAACCATTGGCTGATATTGATAGCCAAGTTGCTAAGAGATGTTTCTTAGTATGTAAACCACAACCACCACCATTGACTGTTTTACGTGACATATTTTGTAGATTTGGGGACTTGATTAATGTTTACACTCTGCCCAATAAGACAGTAGGGTATGCTCGTTATGCCTCAGCCACAGCTGCTGAAGAGGCCATGAAAGTATTACATGGGGCTGAGGTCTGCGGTGTTCGTATTAAAGTATTAGAGGCGGAAGAGGAAAGCGCTCCTAAAAGGAGGAAGTATGGAAACGAGTAACAACTTAGACTGCCACACTACTCTTCACAGACAGGACATCATGAAAAACTAATTCTTGACATGTAGTGTGACAAATAAACTTATATTACTGTACATACTGACATTATTATTCGACTGTAACTTACAAACTGACGTAAAAAGTCGTGATTTTGTAACTTTCAGCTTTATTTTATAAAACCTTTGTCTGTCCCTTACAGACTGACACTTCCCACCTCTCCTTTAGACGTAAATTCAGACAGTAGTAAGAACACCGGCAGACTGCACCAACATACAATCACTGTTACCTAAAGTAAGGCCACACAATTGGGGAAATAAACGAAATGGCCCGCAAACGTCGCAGGTGGGTCGTCCGTCTGGCTGCCGGGCGTCCCCATTTGCAAATAATAATAATGAAAGTAAGGCCACCGACACGAGAGAAAAAATGTTAACAAGCTTCGGGGGTTTTTAACATTTTTATTTGATTAATTCCTTATTGTGGTTACAGTCAGCGTCTAATAGTTAGTTACAGTCAAGGTACTCTAATCTATAGGCGCAACCAAATAGTCAATGATATCAGTACAAACAAAGTTTCCTTATTGTTCACAACAATGTAGTCGCTCTAAAGGGCGAGACGTTAAAGTGTCACATAGATAGGTTCAGTCAAAGTGTTTAAAAATATCGTAACATGCTAAATGAGACATCAAATGCGCACGTATACTTGTCTCTTTCACTTCTAACATGACGTCGTAGACTGGTTTTTGTTTAAAACAGTTGTAAATAATGGTATCACCACCAATGTTACGTCTGTCATTCAATTCAGAGGCACTAATATAGACATTGTACAAATATCTTGAGGGTCAACATTGAGCGAAAACGCAAAACTCTTTCTATTGTAGTTCGACCTTTGTGAGAATGGTGTCATAAAAAACGAAGTTAAATTTGTATAGATTTTTTGAGTTAAAAGTACATTTACGTTCTTTGAAGTCGGTTAGTGCAGTTTTACTGCAAAAATAAGTAATTAAAATCGTGTGTAGCCTCCATCTGCAAGAATTACGTCGGAAGGACGTCTTCTCATCGATTGTACAGCATTGTAACAAAAATTGTCCTCTCATAGACTCCCATATTTCGTTAACGTGAGTCCTTAAATTTGAAGTGGTTCGTGCTCGTGTACCATCCCATACCTGAACCATTTTACACCACTAATTTTCAATTGGGTTTAGGTCGGGACTATGAGGCGGCATCGGAATTAAGTAAGGTCCCTGCTACCTTCAAAGTAATTTTGAACAACTCTGGAGTTGTGTACGGAACTGTTATCTTGGACAAACTTAATAGCTTCATGGGGAAAAAAATCCTGGCTGTTGGAAGCAAAACGTTTTCGAGGACGTCTTTGTATAAGGTGCCATTCATTCTTCCTCCAACCTCCACTAGCTCTCCTGGTCCGCTTTGAGTCATCCATCCCCAAAATCCTAAGGTGATCCGACCACTGCGATTATTAGGGAGGACATTTCTTTCATCATATCTTGTGTTCAATGTCCGGTATAGAGATAAGCGTCTCTCGGCAGAAGAACAAAAAACTTTTTCATCTACAAAGATTACATTATCAAAATTTAAATTTAAAAAAAATCGTGCGAACTGTAAACGCTGCACTTTATGCCTCGGTGTTAATATAGGTTTTTTAGCAGGAATACGATGGCGTAACCGTGTTCCCGCAGGCGTCGCTCGTCTTATTGTGCTCTGTGATATGCCAAATTCCACCGACATACTCCTGGAGTTTATAAATCGATTGCTAACAGCTCGCTGCACTATGTTTCTGTCTTCATCTGTATTTGTTTGACGTTGACGACCAAACGAAACATGGTTTCGCAAAGCACCTTCACTTTGCCATCTCTCTATCCAACGGTATACTGTGTTTCTCTAAATAAAAAACCAGAATATGTCAGTTATGTATGAATAAAAATTAGTAAGATTCAGCAAGATAGGTAACTGATCTAATTCTAATGTGAAACTTACGGATATTCCCAGTTCATTTGAAATATCTGTTATGGAGACACCTTCCTCTCTCAAATATATTATTCGATGTTTTTTAGTGTCACTAATACGATATGTAGCCATATTTATGTAATTATTGGTTCAATAATAGTATTATTATTTATAGTTGGTTTATGACTAATAGACAAAATATAATGACCAATAAATACTAGACCATATTGTCTAAAGAGGTTTTTATCTAGGGAAACCGTTTAAGTTTTAGTTGGTTGGTTTATGGTTTATTTCTATAACAATACATGCTGTGATGCTTTATTTACAACTGTTTTAAACAAAAACCAGTCTACGACGTCATGTTAGAAGTGAAAGAGACAAGTATGCGTGCGCATTTGATGTCTCATTTAGCATGTTACGATATTTTTAAACACTTTGACTGAACCTATCTATGTGACACTTTAAACGTCGCGCCCTTTGGAGCGACTACATCGTTGTCAAGAATAAGGAAACTTTGTTTGTACCGATATCATTGACTATTTGGTTGCGCCTATAGATTAGAGTACTTACCTTGACTGTAACTAACTATTAGACGCTGACTGTACAATAGAGAATTAATCAGCTGTAATCTGTATTAGACATGGATGATTCGTCGGAGGAGTCCAAATCAGGCGTTTTTATGACAGAATTATCCTATCTTGTTGATAAATGGTTATTACCTACACTTCTAAATGATTTCCTGTGCCATGAAACACGCAACAACAGGGTCTCGTGAGATCGACCTTGGACCGCGGAATTTAAAAAAAAAGTAGGGTTAAAGGTAGGTTACAGGAATACTGCCTTCAGTGTAAGTATAATAATATGTACTATTTCAGTTTTTTATTGACGTAGTGAGTGAAGCGTCTACAAGAGATTATACAGCTTTCGTCTTGTCCCGGTATGTATGTCTGTCAGTATTCCGGGCGACTTGCCTGCCTTTTTTTCAAGCAGCTATATCGCATAGTATTTGTATGGTAAACTCTATAATAAATATGCAAGTCTCCCCGAAGGGGTAGGTTCTTATTATTCACTCACATTCCGCCAGTAGCTTTAGCTGGCGAAACTGAATTAGGCGCACAATGCCGCTAACCGGACACATTTATGGTAGCCAGCCTCGTCTGTTTGATCAGCAGGTCCACAACATGCAACTGAGATTGGCTTGGACCTTCCAAGATCTCTGTGAGACCACTATGCTACCTCCACAAATAATATAATAAGTTACTTAATCAATAAATAAAAAATTGTCTATCTTTATATATATATAATTCTACTGTACGTGTGTATGTCAGTAGTAGAGGAGTTCAGTGACATACACACGTACAGTAGAATTATATACTAGGGGGATTCGAGAATGGTTTAGATATTCACAATTTGGTTCTTTTTTTTTTTCAGGACAACGTCTGTCGGGTCCGCTAGTTAGGTATAAAATAAAACGCATGTAAACAAATAATCTTAATTCAATTTATTCCTTATTTACAGCAAATTAATTGACAAAATATTTAGACATTCAGTATTCGATGTATGTATAAGGTACTTAATTATTTGGAAAAGTAAGTCTGGGCGACACATTGTACTCCTTTTCAATAAGATAGGTAGGTGCAAAAGTGCAAGACACAAGACATTTGTAGAAATTGCAAAACATATAGGTACAGGCCACGCGGTAAATATCTACAACGCTGAGTCCAGCTAAGTTCGCTAAATTAGAAAGGGTTGGCAAGAACTTTCTAACGTTTTACCCGCCGAACTCAAAAGGCATGCAGAGCCTCATAGTGATTGTACCGCCGCAGAGTTGCCTTTAACCAACCAACTTATACGTGACAAGCAGCAATAGTATAAGTTGGTGGCAAAAAAATTAACTAATTTAATTGTATGACGTTATTGTTCTGATTTGCTTTATTTGTCCACATATATGTCAATGTGTAGACGGTGTATTTGAATATATTTGCACTGTATGTTAAATAACGCAAATAGCTAATTGCGTATCTGTCTACCTTTTGAGCACACCTCAAAAGAAAAACATAAGGCTAATATTTGAGTCCACGTCCGCACTTGATTTTTTTGTTCAGAGGCGCGCGGGTCGCTGTCTCGTTCGTTGTCGGAACTTTGTATCTCTATTGATTTAATAGGTGTATGTGTAATAAGATGCTGCAACTGGTAAGTCTATCACTGCTGTGTTCAGTTCATTTGTGAACAAGCTAATATTTGGATATTTGGCATAGGTATTTGAGTTCTTTGCCTGTACAGCCCATCTATGGATGGCTTGTTTGATATTTTGGCAAACAACGATTTTCCCACGAACACGAACAAAAATACACTAAGCCATAACATAGGCAAGTGGCAAGTGGCATGTGGAACGCCAACTTATATTACGTGTGACACAACCTATATTAGTATTTACTACAAATACGACCAGTAACACCAGCCAAGCTTACATTAAAGGTCGATTCACACATATCAGTGATGCTTCAGTTCCGACACAGTTCAGTAGCAGTGCAAAATATCCTTAAAATATCCATAGAAAATGTATGAAACAATATTTTGCACTGATACCGAACTGTGTCGGAACTGAGGCATCACTGATGTGTGAATCAATCTTAATACACTCGTTAAATATGAAAAGTTGAATCGTAACATTATAATTGCAATTAATATTTATCTTTATTCCAAATCAATATAATTATATAGATATTATTGAACTCGACATTATTGCTGTTTGGAATGTTTATAAGGCACTGACATTTGTTAATAAACCACCATAAAATATTTGCATTAAAATCCTATGCAGATTACTATTTCATAGTCGACTGATAGATAACACTTGATATAACTTTCTACATTTTGAACATATTGAACAAAAACACTTGTACTTTTAATTTGTTTTAAACTGACCGGTTTCGACTCACGGAATCCTCAGAGATTTTAGTACAAGTGTCTATTTAAAACAAATTAAAAGTAGTGAAAAATAAAAGTGTTATTGTTCAATATCTATGAAAAGCAGATTGGGACATCGTATTTTTTATCAAAAGAATCCTCCAACTCAAACAAACGAACAATATTATAATTATATAATTTTACAATTTGAATCACAAAAACTATAGTCCTGGGCTGGACTAAAACCAGCGACTGATCCCTTTCCAGGAGGAACGTTCTGCCAACTAACCAACACACCACTAGCCCAAGACATCTAATGTTGTGATCACATTGTGTTAATATCGCGACTTACGGCGTCGCCAGAGCGCCATCTACCGGTAGTTGAGGAACTAACTAGTATGGTAGGCTGTGCGTAATGTTGCAATTACGTTTAGACACAGCTAGAGGGCTCTGATGTCAATCAATTATTATTGTAAAATTATATAAAAAAGTTGCTTATAAAATATAGGTATTAATATTGTGATTATCTACATAATTACACAAATTGTAAATAGGAATATATGTAATTATCTTTACGGTCTAAAACTCTAAACAATTGCTTTATATTACTATAATTAGCTCTTAAATATAATTCTAATATTAAAGTTCTTTAGACACATTTCTACAATGGAGAGGTTGGTCGTGCAAGGGCGCGTGGAGACTACCACTCTGTCAAGAGTGTACGACTAAGAAGAAGAGAATAATTCTAATCTATGTGGTCTACTCCTAAACGGTTGGACCGATTTGGATGAAATTTTATGGGACTTTCCAGTGAAAACACAATGGGGGTTCCATTAGGTGGCGCTGCTGTGGTGGTACGGTGTATGTAGTTTACCGGCTTAGATAGTATTAACATGAGTAATTATCTTTATATCTAATATTGCTTTCTTATTGCTTTTCATTACTTTACTTGAAAAATATTAAAATTCAAACATCAAATACTAGAAATTGTCTTAAAGTTAAAACAGCATGGTATAACGACAGCGCTCCAACCCTTCATTTTTAATTTGAGTTTTAATACCTATAACATAATATCACCGAAGGTGTAGGCAGAGGCACAGAATAGGGAATAGTACTTACATACAGAACTTGCACTCCGACGTTAATTAAAGCACATTCTTTTGTTTACAGAGAACATATAATTCGAACATTAGGATTGTCAGGAAAGTGCCAGCATAATTTGAGCAATAATGATGACGTTAATGCCTCAATATCAACTCTATGGTCAATGCCGTGTCACAAACAAGATACAACCCTTACTGACTTACAACTTCAAGTTGTCGCTGACGTCACGTATTTTTTGCGATTGTTAGGCGAGTGACATAGGCCTGGCAGAGGTGCACCATACACTCACACGTTGCCAGTAATTTTGTCAGTCTCGTGTAAAGAAGGCAACCCTATTGCCGTCACCGGGCACTTCAGAATATTCAAAACCACTTTGTTATTCAAATCCAAAATACTACTAAAATACTATGAAATAGAATCTCTGCAGTCTGAGCAATTTTATAATATCAATATGAAAAAGACTAGAAACTGACATAATATAAAACACAAAGTCGCTTCTCGCTGTCTGTATCTATGTATGCTTAGATCTTTAAAACTACGCGGCAGATTTTGAAGCGGTTTTCACCAATGGATAGAGTAGTTCTTGAGGGAGGTTTTAGTATAAAATTTGTCAAGCGGACGAAGCTGCAGACGTCCGTTAGTTAAGTTATACAATCTTAGGCGACAAGTGTAAATCGTTTGTGTACCTACGCCTCCGAAACGGCTCAACCGAATTTGACCAAATTTGGCATGCTGGTCGACATCATACCCGGTAGTGCATATATCTGAAATCATGAAAATAGAGCTGACCACGGAGGAATAATCATCGAAAATGTCCTGGACATCACCGAAATACCAGATGATTAAATGGTCGTCATGGAAACACGTGCGTCAACAATGAAAAAAATGTTTTTTTCTTCATTCGATTAATTAATTTAAGTGTACGATTCTGATTCTGATATGTAATAAAAACATTTGCTCCGCTCAACATTTGCAATTAGCAGCATGCATTGCAAACCTAGTACGTGCCACGTTTTAAGACTTGAATTTTAAAAACAGGGTTAGGGTATCGTTGCCATGTTGTTTTAAATCTAAGCCACTATTATGAATTAAGATTCCATTATTGCTTGTTGAAGCAAAGGCAGGAGTTGCTCCTTGTATAGAGGGTGTTGATCTCCGTGACTTATTTTAATTATTTTCTCTGCTAATTTCAATTGTGACAACGCTTTTGACACGTCCATTTTGTATAGAAGTATTTTTCCATATTTCAAGTGGAGAATGCCGAGTAGAGGGTTTCTATCGCCGTAGTAAAATCTGTAAATAACAACAAAAATTGTTAGTACCTACTGTTGGGGTTCCGTAGCCAACGGGTAAAACGGGAACCCTATTACTGAGAATTCGCTGTGATAGTTAGAAAGTTGAAATTTTCACAGAATTATGATGTATTTATGTTGCCTCTATAACAATAATACTAAAATACTATATAAAAATACTAAAAAACAAAATTTAACAATTTTAAATATTCAAGGGAGCACAAAAAAATTTTTTTTTTGTCATTTTGGTACCAAACCCTTTGTTCGCGAGCCCGACTCGCACTTGCCCGGTATTATTTCTTCTAATTCTACCGTATCGTAAGTGTATAACCCCACAGTTCACTACAGATTGAATCTATGTGCATTTATGTCCAGCAGTTTCGGATCATTCAAACTGATAAGGTTAAAGTTAGTATAGAATGTTAGTCGATCGGAGTGTTTTAGCTGCTTTACAAAAGAAAAACATGCTTAATTGATACAAAATACACACACACACACACACACATCAAGCCTATATCCCCGAAGGGGTAGACAGAGGTGCATTACACACCCACAATTTGCCAGTATTTTAGTCCCACGTAATAGGGGGCAAGCCTATTGCTGTCACCGGGCACATTTACAATTGGTTATGTCCAAAATGATCGAATGAATTTAATAAAAAGTAGCAGCTATATTGTATTTTTAGAAAAAAAATTTAAACCCGTTGCCTTGCTATGAAATGTTGATGAAAGTCTCGGACTATTGATACAAAATCCGACTTCAAATTAACAAATTAAAATGTGACCACTCACTCGGTAAGCCGTATCTAACATTAAGAAAAGAAGTCGAAATATATGAGGTATCTAACATTTCAAAAAATACAGTCAAATTGAGAACCTCCTCCTTTTTTCGATCGGTTAAAAAATAAGTAATTACATACTTGAAACAAGGTATAAGTTTATCAGCATATCCACAGGCTTTGTCCCAGAGCTTCACTTGTATGAGAGCGTCGAACGCGTGGTCCAAGGTTTGAGCGTGGGTCACGTTCAGCGGGTGTAACACGCCATCTTGTCGGTCCAGGCAGTATTGGCATACATCTACGTCTAGTTAGGAGTTAAGGTAAACAAAAATAGCAATATTTGACTGCTTCGGTAGTCTCGGGTTCGATTCCCGGTCGGGACGAACTTTGTGTAATGACATATACGTTTGTATCGAAGTTTGGATGTTTCCTATGTATAATATGTATGTATTTACAAAAACAATTTATATAAGTATTTATATCAGTTTATCTAGTTCTCATATCACAAGCTCTGCTTAGTTTGAGACTAGATGGCGTTGCGTGAATTGTCCTAACATATTAAAAAAAAAATACTACAATAAAGTTCATTTTATGGTATTCTGGACCTTTCGAGTTTCAACTGATGTGATTAAAAAAAGGATACAAGCCACAGAAGCCCTTTCCATATTCAGCAAATGCAAATGCGTAAATTCCATAGTTTTAACAAAAACATCAACATGTTTGTCTGTATATTTTGTACCACACTCGCTACAGTGTATTGAATCTGTATTATCAATATTTAAATTAGAATCATTCTTTTCTGATATCTGTTTCTCACTATTTCCTTCACTTTTTCCTATCATTCGTTTATCATCATTCTTTTCTCTCTGGTTGTCATAATTTAGTTCACTCTTTTCTGACATTTGATTATTCGGTTCACTCTTTTTTAACGTCTGATTATTACAAGCTTTTTTACTTTTATCTGATGTTTGATCATCAGAATCAGAATTCTGATCATCAATGATTGGTTTTCTAACAAGAAGACAACTATCACTCCAATGTATGTTCACAGGTTCATCACACTGTTTATTAAGACATACCGCTGCGTGAGCGTACTTTATTTGTGTTTCATCTGTAAAATATTAAAGTATGTTAAAGATTTTAAACAGTAGGTAAAAACAGAATTTTTCAATACGGGAGACATTAGATTTCTACCAAGGAATTAAAATGGCGACCCTGCCTTACCATTGATTGCATAACATATGACAGGACAAGAGATTATTATTTTAAAACATTTAAAAAGCAATGCGCCATATGAACTTCAGAATTCAGTCATTAAACATTTATTATTAAGCTAAATATAAATTAGAAAATACATGCCATGCATAAAATGATGGAGCATAAGAAAACAAGAGTAGCTCAGTAATTGACCAACTTCAAATTACCAGAATGGGATCAAATAATTGTCGAATTATGACCAAATTGAAATGTAATACTCAAGCTTTCAATTAATAAAACTTTCTTTTAAATCGGTTTACCCAATAGAAAGTTATGAGGTAGGTAACAAAAAAAATACAGTCGAATAATTAAGAACCTCCACCTTCTTTAAAGTCCGTTTAAACTATTCCACGCGGACGAAACCTTGGATATCAGATAGTGGTTTAAAAAAATAACATTCCCGCTTGTTTTTCGTATGTTCACAAAGAATATTCTAGAACAAAACAATAATGTATGCACATTTAAAGCCATTTACCCAGGCACCTGTGACATTGACACAAGAAGTAATAGTTCTGCAACAGCTCCGTCTGACGGTCGTACGGTGTTTTCATCAAGTCTATATACGATATTCGCACCTGGAAAATATAAATATTTTTTTCTATTTTTTTTCTTATTCAATATTTTTTTCTTATTCAATATTAGACCACCGAAGGTAACGTTGATAGGATTGTATTACGTGTAACCATTGATATACAAAAGAAACCGGGTTTTTTGTATATCAATGCGTGAAACCAATAAAATAGTTGAAATTTGTGTCACCTCAAAACATAAAATATTACGTTTGATCAACACTTATAAAACCACTATAAAAGTCTAAATGAAATTATTATACTTTTCGTATAAAATAAACATATTAGAGTAGGTTTAAGGGACCAAGAGTCTGTACATCATACGAGAAGGCGGTTCTAGTCCCTTCTACAAGCTTCTACCAGTTTCTACTTGCGCATACGCCTTAGACCACACCTCCTTATATCTTTCTTTCGCCAATTAGATACAAGCGAGATAATTATAATAATATTGTACTCGTCCTTTGTTTAGATTCACGCCCATTTAAATCTGTTTGTGTCAAGCCAGGGATATATTTCTATCTATACTATTATATGTATAATTGTAAAGTGGTCGTGTCTGTACATTGGAGATATTTGAAAAAAAAAAATACTTGGGTTATGTTATGTTAACGATACTGAACACGAAAATATTTTTTTTTAATTTCCTGTCTGTTTGTCTGTTTGTTCGCGATGGACGCAGAAACTACTGAACGGATTTTGATGCGGTTTTTTTTGTTAGGGCTTGGTCCGACTTAAAATCTTACGTTTGTTTCATCGCAATCGGTTGATTAGAACCGGAGATGTGACCAAAAATATAATAAACTGAATTTAACGGAGGTATATAGATGTCACTTTTTATTATTATTGGTCAATTTTTATAGCTTATTATTGTTAGGTATTTATGAAATTTGGCTGATATTGATGAAATTTGGTACAAGGATAGATTAGATCTTAAGAGAGGACATTTATGATGGTATGTTTGGTCGCGATAACCGACATCCACGCGGGCGGAGCCGCGGGCAACAGCTAGTGTATGATATAAATACGAATACATTTCGATAATAAAATCATTCATATACTGTTACTACGATCGTTTCAATAACTACCACTTCAAGCCATTGCCGCTGCACCTTTACTTATGAGATTCGTGGATCATTGGGTAGAATACATCAATATTAATTAATGATCATTTATTTATCAATATTGGCTAATCGTCTAACCATTTCAATAAACAAACAAGCAAGGCGCCCTTCACTATCGCAGTGAAGGCATAAGACGACTTCTTACCATTATGTGATATCACATGTCTGCAGCCAATACCATTTTCACCTTTATCTACGTAATTTTTTAAAATACTTAAAATCAATATCAACGTTGAAAATTTTACAATGGAATTACACTGGAACTTTTTTTAAATGTCGTAATGTTGCAAAATATTTTAATATTTTTGTTTATTTATTTTATGAAATTTATTGAAATATTCTCACTCGCCTAAAATTTTGCGACATTAAAATATTTTATAGAATTTTTTACCCATACATTTTCTATGGGAATTTCAGAAACTTTAGGTCATGGACCTGGACCAGGTGGTTCTCAGGAACCACTTGACCCACGATCGAAATTATTTCGGCTATGGTGTTTATTCGGTACCAAAATTCTATGTGCCAAATCATAACTTTCTAGCACTTGTAGTTCTCGAGTTGAAAAGAGCGATCATAACTTTCTAGCACTTGTAGTTCTCGAGTTGAAAAGTGCGGACAGACGGACAGGATCGGACTATAAGACTTCTCTTACATAGTATACTTGTCAGTATAGTAAACGAACGAAGCGAAACGAGAGATTTTTTGTAAACCAACGGTCTGTTACTGAGTTACATTGCGATTGCGAGCGAAATTATCTCTGTCCTTATCACACGTACGCAAAAATTGTATAAGTTGGTCGACGCGAGCTGTCGTTGTGTGTTTCGTGGTACAGGAAAACATTTAGTACCGCAGTTGTCAACATTTTATACATATCATAAATACGTCTGATTCGGACTCTTTTTACAAATCTTCTTTAGCTAATACAGACGACAGTGATTAGAATAGGGAATTAAATAACTTGAAAATTTATTCAAATAAAATTGTGTTAAATCTTAGGGGATGTATAATGTGTATATATTTTTTTTCATTGGTCTTATTTTTTTAATTGTTAAATGTACAAATATTAACCTGATTCCAATCCAAACAACTCATATCCTTAATAGCTCTAATGCTGATGGTTTTCCCGTCGAAAGTGGCCACGGCATTCGGATCACAACTGTGGTCTAGTATAGACGATGCAATATATATACCAGTGCCTATAGAGTTCATGTCTATGTCTAGTAACATAAAACTGTTGATAACCATCTGTAAATATTAAAAATATAAAATTAAATGCATCTTTTTTTCTCAAAATAGACGAGAAGAGGCATAACAGCGGACGTCCGCTTGACAAAAATGTTATATTAAGAAGCCACCTGACCCAAACTTGACTACATTTATTGACCTAAATCTCAAAATCTATAAGGTCTAGGAAACTGTTTTTTTTATACAAGTAACTTCAGTTCATGACGATTAAATGCTCAAGATGAAAACACGATTACTGAAAAAATGCTCGATAGTTTTTTTATTACAAAAAACCTAGTTTTAATCAGATTTTAACTTAGATCTTTAAAGTTTGCTGTATTTTCTTTAATATCTAAAAAGGCATTGATAAAACCTACATTTGCTCAACATACTTTTTTCATAATCATTATAGTTCGTCTTTAATTCATAGTTTTTATTTTGTCGCTTACGTTAAATTTTCGAGAACGCGCACTAGACCTGTCGATCTCTGTCTGTCATTTGGAAAGTGAATATCCTTCACTCGAGTCCGGCGTTAGCGGTAGCGAATCGGGCGAATTGTAATCAATTCGCCCGATTCGCTACCGTTAATGGGTCAGGTGCCTTCTTAAAACCTTCCTCCTGGAAACCGCATCAAAATCCGTAGCGTAGTTTTAAAGATCTACTTTGTTTTATACTATGTTATGATTATGATAAAGTATGCTAACTTTTTCTCATATAATTTTACACTAATATTATAAACGCGAAAGTTTGTGAGTATGTATGGATGGATGTTTGTTACTCTTTCACGTAAAAACTACTGAATGGATTTTAATGAAACTTTACAATAATATAGCTTATACATCAGAATAACACATAGGCTACAATTTATAAAGATATTGTGTGTTTTTTATATTTTATGTTTATCTTTAAGCGACGCGGCGCGACGGGAACGGGAAAAAATCCAAATTACCACGCGGACGAAGTCGCGGGCGACCACTAATTTTATAATATGAATCCCAAAATCTATAGTCTTGGGGTGGACTCAAACCAGCTATTACCTTTCCAGGAGGAACGTTCTACCAATGGACCAAGACACCACTTGCCCAAGACCTCTAACATTCTAATACCTCTATTATGAAACCGGTCAGATGTTGGAAATATAAATTGTGGAGCATGTGTACAAGTTAGTTTCATAATGTATTACTTTATACACTCACCCGTCCGTACAATCCCATAAGTTCAACTGTGTTCGGTAGCGAGATATCTTTCAAGAACTCGTACAGTACTACGCACAGGGATGTGAAGTGGTCCATACGTTTCATGTCGGATTTCAAATCTGAATAGTCTGAAATAGTAAATAGGTAGTAGGAATCTGAATCTAAATGAAACTATGTAGGTATTTATTTAGAAACGGAGTTCAAACTAGTTTAAGGGCATCACCGCGAGACTGTACTGTAGATACTTTTATTATAAAACAAAGTCTGTCAGTCCCTATCTATGCTTAGACCTTTAAAATTACGCAACGGATTTTGATGGATAGAGTGCTTCTCGAGAAGGGTGTTTGTGTATTTAATTTGTCAAATGGGTGAAGCCGCGGGCGTCCGCCAGTATGATACAATCGCAATATGTACGAATATCCACGTCCGTGGTGGTGGAATTGACGATGAACTGAATAACTCATTATTTTTAAACTATTTTATTTCAAACTGCTGTACAAAACAAACGCAATTGCTGTACAACACACAAATTCTATTTAAAATTAGCTCAAAGATCGGTCCCGACGTAATAACTCATCCGTCACAGTACGAATGATTAATAGAATCTAAACTTGTAACCAGAACAAACTGGGATCGCTTCCCAGTTAAAACTCTCTGTTGGGATGCGCGTTTCTGAATAAGATTCGTTTTTGAATAAGATTCTGATAACGGGAAACCGTAAAAAGCCTTCTATGTGTGAATTTGGGAAACTGTCCATCTGGTATGCATTTTAATTCAGTACTAATATCCTTCCCGAAACTTTTAGCAATGCATATAAAAGCGATTGAAACTTTGATATATGAAATAGGACTACACATGGACCAGATGTGCTTCATGGGATTACATAACGAAACCAATTTCCTAATTCTAGCTGAGGAAAGTCAGACAAATAGTATCAGCATGTTGAATCTTAAAACTATATGAATATCTGTTGAAAAATAGATAGATCAGTACCCTTAGGTCTAAATACTTACGTGACATCAAGTCCTTCCACATCCTGAAAGAGCTTCCAGTATAAAACGACCTGAGAGAGTGGCCATCTCCTCTGTGCAGTCGGTTGATAATCTTGGCCAACATTCGCGCTCCATCAGGAAGAACTTTTGGGGATATTCTTTTGAAATTAGCGCATTCCCACTGAAATTTCAAAATGTCAGATATTATTCATCCACATATTCAACGTTTTTTTCTCGGAAGGTGTAGATAAAAGCGGTTTACTATGTTCACCATTCACCAGTAATTGTTTTGGTCTGGTGAATAAAAACGAACAAATGATTTGACCTATTTGGTCCGAGAAAATCCCCTGCGACCGTATTGGTCAATATACTGGCATGTTAAGGGTGACAGGGCAATTGAAAAAGTAAATAAAAAGTTTCTAGGAGCGATGGCAAGGACGTATTTGCGCAAGATGACGACAAAAATTGCGGTTATATGCGATTTGAAGGAAAAAGAAGGAATTGAAGAATCTGTTGGGTTAGGGGGAGATACTAAACATCTCCAGAAAGAATAGCAAATGAGTCTAAGCACAACACAAAATCCCGATTATTCTCGAAGTCAGAAGCGGTCATAACTCCCAAATTACGCCAGCCACTAGTGGTCCCATAGCCCCATCCCACGTAATAAGGGGATAGTCTATTGTCGTTTCCTAGCATTTAAAGAGTATTTTTGCAGGAGCCTCGTCAGTCTATATCAGCAGGTGCACCCCGTGTGGGTGAGGATGACTTGGGACCTGGAGATGTTGAACTGTATATTATCGGTGGAGACGGACAGAATTTCCTTTAAATCTAGAATGCAGTACGTGCTTACCACGTATTTCCTGTCCTGCCATGTCTCTCATACGTCACACGTCACCAGCACACTTGTCACTCGTCACATCAAACTTTGCGTCTGTGGCGATTGATACCACAGTAAACACATGTGGAACTTGAACTAAGTTTAAATGTTAAATAATGAAAGTGGTTTATAATGTAAAATGTTGTGATGCATAAATCAAACACTCTTTCTTTCTTACTCTTTCTTTCTCTCTTCTTTCTAAATAGTCGGTTATTCCTCAACACAATCAACCAATGATTTATAAATTTTACGATACAAAAATCAACAGAAACGGTAATAAGGTTTCTTCTTTCACCTCGGTATTCTTGAAATACAAATAAACAAACTAATTAAGATAAATTCAACGTTTTAAAACCAGAGTTGCCAATCTGTAAACAAATCGAGGCGGTTTGTTTGCCATTTCGTTTGCCGTGTTACGATCAATAAAATGTAATTTGCTTACATCAAAAGGCAATTTAGCTTTGCTTTGTTTAAAAAATATTAAAAATGGATTTGGACATTTTCGTAAACAGATTTGGAAGATTTCACAGTATAGAACTCCTTATGCCTGAAGATATACAGATCGTTTATGACATGCAGAATATTACTGCCATAGGCTTTTATTAAAAGAAAGAAGAGACTTTTCACCAGAGAAGAGAAGCACGAGTGAGTGAGACATCAGTTCCTTCTTTAGTCCGATAGAAGAGTGATAGATGAAGCACTAACCCTAAGGGGAAGAAAATCTCAATCACACTTTATCTACACAATTGCGTCTTTGCAAAGCTCTGCAAAAGAATTAAAAAGCCAAAGCTTGTGCAACTCATTTTCGTAAAATGTGAAAAATAATCTCTGACAGTTTTCCATTTGATTGAGTTTGTATTGGGCAAATCTAGTAACACAATTTCCTTTTCTACCAGCCTCTGATCGATCCGGCTAAAGCTTTTTAACGGACTTCAAAAAAGAATGTCAAATCGACTGTGTGTTATTACCTAATACTCATAACTCATATGTAACTTTCGATTGCGTGAACTGCTTCTGATTTTTTTTAATGGAGAGCTGCTGCTGCATAACAATTAGGTCCCATTACGACAACACAACAGGAGGATTACTGAGACTTCTCTGTCCGTCCGTATGTCTCGAGCTGTATCTGATGTACCGTGATAGTTAGAGAGTTGAACTTTTCACAGATGTTGTATTTCTGTTGCAGCTATAACAAAAAATACTAAAAAACAGAATATAACAAATATTTAAGGAGGCTCCCATACAACAAACGTGATATTTGCCGTTTTGCTGCGGAACCCTTTGTGCGCAAGTACTGGCCGGTTTTTTTTTGTTGCTAAACTTATTTTAACTAGCACAGTCAGCGTCGACTGTAGTCGATTGAATCTCAATCAATGACATCGAAGAAAATTACGAAATAATGTTAATTGTAAGCCTGTGACCACGGCCGGTGCAACCTGCTCGGAACAGCGAAAATATGAATGTACTTACTGAAACTTGTACCTACGTATCTACGTTGTTTCGTGAAAATTCCTGTAGGATAGAATGTTAGAATGTTAATTTGGTTACGTAACTGGAACTTTCTGGGATATAATCGGTGTTATATCTACTTGTTTGTCCAGAAAAGTCCAGATGCCTTTGTTACATCATCTAATGTAGCATTCATTACAATCTAACGGACATTTATACGATCGTACAAGTTTTTAACCACGGATCTGGCAAGCATTCCAAAAGATAAAAAATCTATACACATCTATTTACTTTACGTAAGACATGATTTGACGTCCAAAGTTTTCGCACGAACCAGTAAATTATATTGAAGGTGTTGACGCGTGCCAACTATCGCGCATATTACGCGAGAATATGTGCGTAAAGTATTGTATAACAGTGCAAAAATACTCTAATATATTAATATATACGTAGTTTTAATCTATTACTACATTCTGGACTTAGAATACTTCAAATCAGTTTAGGTTACATGATAGATTATTGACAATGTGCACAGCCACATTCCACCTTTTTTTTTTTTTTTTTTTTCAATCTGTGGCTTGTGGCCGCGGTCGCACCTACGTCCATTGCTGAGTGCCTCCGGTATTCCACCTTACGGTATGCAAATACATAAGTAATAGTTAGTGATTCTAAACAAAAGTATAATATAATTAAAAGCAAGTCAAATTGGAAATATTTGAATAATATACAAAACGTCCAATAAAATTTAAAAATCGTGTCTAAATTTAAAATATTTAAATGAGAATCGTACAATTTAATTTAAATCATGTCAAAATTACTTCTTCTTTTTTTAAAAACATCGCTATTCGTCGATGATTTCGCCAATGTCAAGGTAATGCTTGATTTTTCCCGCACAGAAGAACTAGTTACTCTAAACTAGTTCGCGGTGCGGGACAAGGAAATGTTGTTCGGTATTGCAATTGAGCGTTTGGGCCCAAGCCCAAACGCTCAATTGCAATACCAAAAAATCCAAATTTTTGCCCAGCGCCAGAGGCAACCTAAAAGGCAACCAGCCACGCGCTTCGCAAAATAACCATGTCAAAATTTAAAACGATTTGAAAAATAATCATGTGAATGTCAAAATTTAAAGACTACTACTTAAATAATATTATAATTACGCGTACGTTAGATAGAAATAGACTCTCGACTCTCGTTTGCTCTCGAAACATAGCTTTTTGTCGCCTCCAAGTTATACTTAAGTTGTAAGCATATACGAACTGGTAGTATGCTCATTGTGTCGAAGTAAGTTGAACGCTCAGTGTCGTTTTGTGAAAATATAGCGGTGCAAAGAAACACCCTTTTCTTAAAGCGCGGGAACCCTTGATAACATGCGAAACTAAATTGAAAATATAGAAACCAAAGCAAGCATAGCAAATTAACTAGTTTTTAGGGTACCCAAAGAGTAAAACGGAGACCCTATTACTGAGACTTCGCTGTCCGTCTTGGGCTGCATCTCATGAACCGTGATATTTAGAAAGTTGACATTTTCACAGATTTCTGTTGCCTCTATAACAACAAATACTAAAAAAACGTAATTGAATAAATATTTAAGGGGCTCCCATACAACAAAGGTGTTTATTTTGCCGTTTTAGTACGAACCCTTTTGTACGCGAGTTTGAATTGGCCGGTTTTATTAAATATTTTCATTTGTGTCCGTCAACAATATAACTAAGGCTGGGATCTCATTTTAAACTTGATTGGGTAAATTGTGGGTGTGTAATGCTCCTCTCCCTTCGGGGATATAGGCGTGATATGTGTGTGTATGTGGGTAACTTCCAAGCAAATGAGATAATAGATGTGGGTAATTATTTCATCAATAAAAAGATAGTGAAATCATTCCACACTCGTATTCTACAGTTTTGATCGTCCAACACAGCAACAATAAAAGCAGCGAGTGCCGCATACCTTGTGATCAATCCACGCGTCTTTCTGGCATCCGCGGCCACAATAGTGAACGTACTGGCATCCTGAACATTTCAACACCTTGCCCCTGAAACAATGACATGGTCAATGTCTGATCATGACTTTATAGTTTACTGGCTAACCCGGCAAACATTCTTTTACTGTATGATTTATTTCTAGGAAATTTAAATTCATAAAATAACTATTAAAAAATACACGTCAAAAATTGACACGGCAACCGACTTCAAACTACCGAAATGGGACCAAATAGTTGTCGGAATAGGACCAAGTTGAAACTTGGGATTTAGTAGCTTCCAATTAAACAAAAATCAAAATCGGTTGACCCAGTCCGAAAATGAGGTAACAAACATTAAAAAAAACATACAATCGAATTGAGAACCTCCTCCTTTTTTGGAAGTCGGTTGAAAATAGGGCTTGGTGATAGACGGGTGAAAATATAGGTAACCTATTGAAATCTCGAATTTCTGTTACCCGAATCTTAAAACCCCGAAAACGGTTGGTAGAACTTTTAAAAGACAGGTGTAATGAATGACAACTTTTTAAAATTCCCTTTTTAATTTCTCAGATGAATCAATTTCCAGGTGCACTAAAACCAAATTTTCAAAAAGTTATTTTTTGTTTCCCATATTCTCATAATCCAGATCTAGTTATACCAGATTCTCAGAATACTTTTTCTTGTTTCCCATCGTACCATTTTCCAAATAAACTATTTCCAGATTTTCATAATCTTTTTATTTGGTTCCCATACAATCGTGTTCCAGCTAAACTATTGCAATAAATAATATTATTTTTTGTTTCCCATGCTAACAATTTCCAGAATTATTACCAAACTACCCTACACTATTAACAAAATTTAATAAGCCTCAATTATTTTGTAGGTCTTAATTATATTATTTTATCAATCTAAACCTCTATATAGTTTTCGTCGAACCAGTTTGCTATATCTTTACTATCTCCTGAAAATAAAAATTGCCATTCAGTAAATTTATTGTTTTATTTGCCTATTACAGATAGGTTTAAGTGTCAAATTCGACTCACTAGGTTAGGTTAGGTTAGAACTGCGACCACTTACGCACGAACCGAGCGAGCGAAGCGAGTGGTGCCGCGGCAGCGGCCGGCGAGTGCCAGAAACGACTTGCATTAATAGAAAAAAAGATTGTTTTTAGTAGGTTACCCGGAACTGAACTATTTAGATTAGGTTAATTAATTTCTTCTTTAAACAAAATGGGTAGATTAGGTTAGGTTAAAACTGTGACCACCTACGCCAGAAACGACTTGAATTAATAGAAAAAAGAGATGGTTTTTAGTAGGTTACCCGGAACTGAACTATTTAGATTAGGTTAATTTCTTCTTTAAACAAAATGGGTAGGTTAGGTTAGGTTAAAACTGTGACCACCTACGAGCGAGCGAAGCGAGCGGTGCCGCGGCAGCGGCCGGCGAGTGCCAGAAACGACTTGCATTAATAGAAAAAGAGATTTGACCCAGGTGAAAGTGACAACTGTGTAATATGACATTTTCATATAAAAAAATCTTGATTTAAAAAATCTGGATATTGTTTTTCTGGATATCAATTAAGTGTATTTCAAAAATTTGTGTTTTAAAAATTGGGCTTTCGTGCATGTGGATTACGGTCATCTGGATTTTGTGCATTTAGATTTCGTGTGTCTGGAACTCTTTCGTCTGGATTCTAAAACATCGTACAAATTAATAAATGGGCAAATGAAATTCGGAGTTGCGATTATATGGCAAACAAAACTTCGGAATTTTTAAAAACGGGATTATGAAAAAATGTCCAAACGTTTTCGGGATTATGATATTCGGAATATTAAAATTCGGGATTAAGATAGGTAACCGAAAATATATGTTAATGCCACATAATTAAAAAAAGATTGTACAAAAATAAAAATAAAGTGTTAGGGGTTGGACAACCCTTATCACAGGGGTATGAAAAATAGATAGTAGTCTATCCTCAGACCTACTGAATCATCATTTACCGAGTCCCTTGCCGGGCGTCTCTGGTTCACACGCAGAAGGTATTTTCAGTGGCGCCCGGCGGACTTTGACCACCTACGTGGTCACTGCGGGGGTTAGGTCGGGATGAAAATCCCGCGTCGTTGGGGTAGGGTTTTATCCCGCAACTCTTCTACCCTGCTTCTGTAAGGACAGCGGGTGGCGATCCCGCCGTCCTCAGGTCCCGATCATGAAGATCGATGGTCTTGGGCGTAGATTAGTCTGCGGCGCCCTCGCCGCTGACTACGGAACTCGACGGACGAAAGACACGGCCGCGTTCGACCTACTCCCGCTGGAGACCATGGCTTGAAGCATGGTCTCCAGTGACAAGGTATCCACGCCCAGACCCACTACGACGTCCCGGCGTTGACTCGTCCACGTTGAGCACTCCACCAACGTGTGAAATGCGGTGTCGTCGTCCGAAACAATCGGATGGTCGTACCTCACCTTGGTTGCTCAAGTGCGACTTCCATGAGATCCCGGCAGAGTTAGAAACGCTGAGCCTCGATTTCTCGATTTTCGACGCAGCCCGGAGTCCCGCTTCAGAGCCTTCTTGTGCCATTGAAACAATGACGCAAGGGCTCTCGCTTCCTGGTCCCACGGAGGGGTCCCGGCTTAGAGACGCAGCCTCTACAAAGATCGTGCGGTACCACCTTATTATCCTGACGGCCCAAGGTCTTCAACAGTCTGTTTAAAACAGACACGTTGTTGACCTTAAGCAAGTGCCCATATGGAAGGGCCATATTCCGAACGACCTCCGGGTACAGTCCTGCAGAGAGTGTTGGGTCCCCTTAAGTTGGGCATCAGTCGCGAAAGCGCGGCTGCTGCCCCGTGATTTTGGAAACCAAACTTTAGAATACGGTCAAGTTGCATCAGCTATAGAGTATGAGTCCCGAATACTTCATCGAGAGCTTGCTAACTCTTTCTACAGTTATGCTGGATCCGGGCAGATTAATAATGGGAAAGAGGATTTGCAGTTAGAAATGTCTCCTGATGATGATAGATCTGTTGGAGTGGCACTAATAAATACAAAAGCATGTGGAGGTGGGCAAAATACAAAGATATTTCTGAAGAGTTAATAAAAGTAATACAAGTCAATTTATTGCGGAGGGGGCAGGTTTGTAGGCAACCCCTCCCCGTGCTCTAACCTTCACAACAGATCAATGGTAAGTAAAATGTTTTTAAGAAAAAACCTTTTAAATTTATATAATAGCATTAATTTTTCGCAGAATTAAAAGGACAACAAAACGTCGACAATTGTTTCGCCTCTAAACGAGGCATTATCAAGACTGTCTGTGACAGTCTTGATAATGCCGATAATTGTCGATGTTTTGTTGTCCTTTTAATTCTGCGAAAAATTAATGCTATTATATAAATTTAAAAGGTTTTTTCTTAAAAACATTTTACTTACCATTGTTTTGTCATGGATTTTCGCCAAGTAACGCCTGTTTCTATCCAATATTTTCACAACAGATATCAATAGAAAGCTGTACCTGTGGACCTCTGACTTTCACATATTGTGAGTTGAAAGTTAATTAAATTAAATGACTTTAAAAATATACCTAAGTCTACAAAATGTATAAGCAACACTACAAAGCACAATTTGAGCTTATACTAAAAATATTTTACACTAGATCAAAAAACAAAAGACATTCTCCTAAAACAAGTTAAATACAGAATCATTGAGTTGTCCACAGAAAATCCATGGGTGTAATTAACTTTTTTCACAACCAGTCAGAATTACATTGGCTCATGAAGTTTTCCAGTAATGGTAAACTTAATGAGGAATGGTTTTTAAATCCAGTATAAAAAAAACTATAACTATAACTGAACTAAAAAGTACCATAATATCTGAATAATCTCTAATTTTATTATATCTGTACTAAGTGTTATTGAGATCCGCCACTTTGGTATGATGGTTGTGAATTTGTGATCCAGGAATAAGTACTAGACACATATAATATACAAATATTTCTAAGTGAAAAGTACTCACTTTGCCAAACAATTATCACACCGGCTACCTTGTTCCTTCGACGATAACACAAAAGCAAAAGGTTGTTCTGTTAAAATCAGATCGCCGGCCTTTATAGAAGAATCTGTGTTTCTGTATTTATTTTTCATTGTGTAAATTTAATATTCTGCTTGCTATCACTATAACGTGCGTCTTCTGCACAGAATGTAATTGGAATGTCAACGTGTTACAAATGAGATTATTATTTTGGCTGCGCTACCTGCTACGCCAAAATTAAACTACTCAATACCGGTAACATTATTTTTAGTGAAGTGCCGTCCGCCACCGTCATCAAAACGAAAAATAATAAACAAAAACATACGCTATTATTAGATTATTTTTTCGCCCTAAACAAAAACTGACTTGCATGCACTTGACGAGTTGACGCCTTGACGGACGGATGATGAAGATGACACATTGACACATGACAGAAGATTGACTGACACAACTGACAATGACATTGGCAGATTGGTGTCTGATTTTTTTGACCGAAGTAAAACGTTCCGATTCCCATTTTCACACTTGCAAAAAAAAAATGGAAACGTGGAGTTTATTTATTTTCTTATTCAACTCAGTGTTATCTTTATTTAAATAGCGTAGAGGCCAAACAATAAAAAGTGTATATATCCTTCGTAGGCAGAGACTTTTTACTTAGATATTTCAAAATTTTCTAAACGACATAATTCGTAGGACTCTTTCCACCGCAGGTCTTCCAGCCGTACGTGAACCAAATGGTTTAGCACGAAGCGATAGAAAGAGACTGGATGGTAAGTCGTTGCTACCGTGGAAGATAGGAAGGCCTATGGTGTGGGACGCTACATGCGTTGACACCTTAGCACCTTCACACCTTCCAAGCACATCCGAATGTAAATATTTTAATATATAATATACAAAATATACATAATTATAGACTAAAAATATTTAAATTACAAAATATCGTTTAAAAAATCCTTCGCGTCATTGCCGACTGGGAAGTTTCCCAGAATGCTGGCTGTGTTGCCACGTTGGATGGCGATACTTATTCTTTGGACCAGAAAATAGCCAGCCTTCTGGTCCTGAGAAGCATCGATTAGGCGTTTAGCAATGTCTCTATAAAGGCGGCGAGCACTCGGACCCCATGACCCCAGTGTCTCAACCCCAAACGGCTCAAATATGTAATCACCTGCTAGGTTAGCATATTTACGCCGTTTAAAGCCTTCAGTCGATGCAGCAGCAGCGCCGGCACATCCGGATGTGCTTGGAAGGTGTGAAGGTGCTAAGGTGTCAACGCATGTAGCGTCCCACACCAAAGGCCTTCCCATCTTCCACGGTAGCAACGACATACCGTCCGGTCTCTTTCCATCGCTTCGTGCTACACCATTTGGTTCACGTACGGCCGGAAGACCTGCGGTGGAAAATATATAATTATGTTTATTGTAATTCTTATTGTAAATAAAATTTTGCACAATTTCAAAAATGCCGCTATATTTCCCATATTAGGCTTGTGTCCACTAAGAATAAATCGGATTGGTGTATGTTTCTTATGACTATTTCCAATGAATAGACAACAAAAAGTAATATAAATTAGTAGACAGAATAAAGATTACCATTGTTTTTAGAAAATAAGTTTGGAAAATTAGGCATTCAGTCACGTGACATCAAACACCAATCAGAATATATGACGTCACAGGTTGCGCTCTCACACCATAGAGTAAGTATATATGAAGAGCTAACTTCTTGTTCAAGTTGTATCTGTGATTTTGTGTAATTTAATTGTTCGTACGTTTTTATTAATTTACGAATTTTTGTTATATTTAAAGTTAAACTATTATAAATCTAACAAAAGTAGATTGGACAAAACGCAGTTTTGGCGCATTATTTCGATGTGCATTTCGAGACAACGCTTGAATCAAAATATTGCTAGGCACCTATATCAAAGTTAAAGGGCTAACCAACATAATTTATTTTTAACTTTCTGGAAGTTTTTAAATTATTTTATCCTTTTTCAATTGCTTTTTAACCGTCGTGGGTTTTTTCAAAACTTTTAATTTTTGTTTTTATTTTAAAATTCTTAAAGAGCGTAAATATGTAGCGCCTTCTAGTAAGTTGCTGTCGTTACACCTATTTAAGAACCCTCACTAATCAACTACAAATCCATTCCTAAAAAAGCCGCATCAAAATTGATTTTCATCACAAATAATGTTAGCTGTAGTGCCCGCTGATGAGTTGTCACCGTAACATCTATCTAGAAACCTGTACCAATCTAACTCAAACCCATAACTGAAAACTGCATCAAAATCGGACTAGTAGTTTTTGAAAAAATTGGCAACATTGCTTTTCACAAATAATGTTCGCTGCAGCACCCCCTGGTGAGTTGTCATCGTAACATTTATCTAAGAATATGCACCAATCAAACCTGAACCCATAACTTAAAACTGCATCAAAATCCGACCAGTAGTTTTGGAGAAAAATGGCAACATGTATTTGCACAAACATCCTCTCACCCCAAACCCATATACCATCTCCGTTCCGTCGTAGGTAAAAAGCTATGCGTGTCCAGTCTATAGTGTATAATCCTTACAAGTGACATGTTCTTGGAATACGTTGAAGGAAACGCGTAAGCGCCATGATATTCACGGCGCTTTTGACCTTTTGGTCGTGAAAAAACTATAACTAATAAGCGATCTTGCGCTTGAATATTTATATTACGATTAGACGACTAATTTATGGCTTAATCGCTGCAGCGAACTTCGTTCGTTTTTTGGTCAGGATAGCTTCGTCAAACACATTTTGATTTGTTTCGCAATGTGTGACATCACCCAAGGCGCCATGACAGATTGGAGCGTTTTCGTTACCATTTTAAATACATTCTTTAGATCGCAAAATAAACTATGTAAATGATTGTTTTAAATCAAAATAATACATTTTTGTGACTATATAGATTCAAAACTACAGATTTAATCAATTTTTGAAATTTGGGACACAAGCCTATTATATCTGACTGAAGTCAGTCTAAGTACTGCGAAGAAGGTATTAAGTCTATACTAATATAACAAAGACGAAATATTTGATTGTTCGTTTGTTTAAATATGCTCCGAAAGTAATATACCAATTTGAAAAAATCTTTAACTAATATGTACATTATTACATGTTACAATATCCCTGGTGCTATTTTATCCCGGTAATGTTTACCCGAAGCAATTGAAGACGAGAAAACTGCATCACATTACCATTTAAACAAATATTTGGTATCGACTCAATTTCATAGATCCACCATACTGACTTCTTGGTTAATTTAGATAATTTATATCCTTTAACCTAATTTTAAGCCGTCGCGTCTTGGGTTTTTTTCAAAATAAATTTTGAATTTTGCTTTTTATAATTAACTAATAATAATAAACTATGCGAAAGTCTAGTGCCTTTTTTTCCCCACATGCCCCCTAAACCAATATGTCGGCTGCCATTTTTAAGAGCGTGTCTCATGTCTCACACTTATGGTGTGGGTCTTTTGAAACTCTCGACATATACTTACATTCCTGAAATAAAACCAGATAGCTCCCTATTGATTTCCATCTAAAGGTTCTTCTTCAATGGCATGGTAACGCTTGACAGTTTCCGGCACAGAACTAGTTCCCGGTGTGGGACAAGATATGAAACGTTGTTTGGTATTGCAAGTGACCTGGGGCCTAAGTCATGTAAATGAACGTAAAACGCCATGCTACTGCTATACTACTACGCTGCAACTGCAATTGGTTCGTAAAAATTACCTTCGTCGTGCAAGTACGCTACTTTGCTAATTCAAATACGCGACTTGGCACCTTGGGTTTCTGCCGATGCCATGCGCCAAAGGTTGATGAACCTACAAAGCTACCCTGCCATACGCTCGCCATAAACATAAGTTCCCATGATAACCGCTGTTCGGAACGCAAGTCACTCGTTTTACGTCAGTGTCATTCAGCCGTCACCGTGCTGTCACTGACAATATGACACTGTCAAGAGTGTCAGATCCCGAAGAAGTAAACAAAATCCAAAACGTGTGCGTTGCAAGCTGCGTGTGTAGCGTTGGTTTATATTGAATAGGCTTTTTTCAAATGTCAAATGATCCATAGGTACTTGATGCGTGTAAAGACGGGGGCTCCAGCTAGTACAACTACATGTTATCATTCTTTTACAGAAAAAGATTTGTGTTCATTTTACGAAACCAAAAATGGCCCTAATAATGACAAAAGCTGCACTTGCCTTAAAAAATGCGGAGAGTAATTTTAAATTTGTAAAATATGAAGCTTACAAACCAAAAAAGAAAGCAGAAAGTGGGGTCGACAAAAAAGGTGAAACGAAATTAGATACCAAACCACACAGCAAAGATTTAGATCTTAAAACTTTACGGCATGAGGTTTTGAAATTTGGAATGTCTGGTTTTGATCCAACGAAGAAACAGGAAGCGAAAATTGCTCTGGCAGTTAGTTTAGGTAAGATAAAGTTTGTCATAAACAACATGTCTATCTTCCTGAATAGTTAGGCAGAGGTACACACACACGTCACCAGGTATTCTGTTGGTCCCACATAACAGGGAGCGAGCCTCTTGTCGCTGATTGAGAGCTCATCCGTTAGTCAGCATGTGCACCATTTACAAGTACATCTATGTACTATGATAGACAACGCTATTCTCTAAAGTGTACTGCCGGAGTAAACCTCTCTTTGTCATACCTCACAGTCGCACAAGTTACGGAGCAAATGCCTTCATGAGACGTACTTGCAGGTTGTGCAACGATAGATTGTTAACCGTGGATTTATTTAGTGAATCTCTTGAACATCTGAAAAGATTAATTTAACAGTGTCTATCTGAGTAGGAAATCTATATATCTGGTTCTAATTTTCAGTTTTTCTAATTTTGTCAGATTGTAGCTTTATTTTAGGTATAATTTTAGGTGTAAAACTTTAAATTTCCAAACTTAGTTCTTTTCTTATGTAGTTTTTTCTAAAATACAGGAAACTGTAAGTCTACAATTATATGAAGGTTCTGTATAATTGGTTATGTATATGACTGTTTGTTTGTAAATAAATTAAAAACAAAACTAGGAGCTGCGGTCGCTGTATAAGGAGCAGGTTTTGTTCGAGACCGAATTTTGATTTAGGACCCTCAAAAAAAGTTATTGACATATTTTTGGTCAATAACTTTTTTTGAGGGTCCTAAATAAAAAATTCGGTCTCGAATAAAACCTGCTCCTGAGAATGCTTGATTTTTGAGTTAAAAAATCATGAAAATCGGTTGGGTAGTTGTCGAGAAACAATTGTACATCGAGTTGCATTGGAGTCACCTGATAAGGAGCTTCACTCAAAAATATTAATATAAAAAACTATGCAACGGATTTTGATGTGGTTTTTACCAATGGATACAGAGGTTCTCAAGGAAGGTTTTAGTATATAATTTGTAAAGCGAGAGAAGCTGCGGGCGTTCGCAAGTTGTATATAAGTAATATTGTATCAGTTAATGATGTATTTCAAGTGGCGGGCGCCCGAGGGAGTGGCACCCGGCGGTCAGGTAATAGCTGTCATACATAACACAAGCTCTGCTTAGTTTGATATTAATGTTGTGTTTAATTGTCCTAACATATTTATTTATACTATGTATGTATTATAATACAACAGGTGCCAAACCTCCCAAGAAAGAGTATTTAAACTACAAAGATTTGATGAAGAAACGGAAGGATGACAAACTAAAAGCCCAGCGGGAAAAAGACTTGATGCAATCAAAGAGTATTTTACAGACGGGTGGTAAGAAGAAGAAGAAAACTAATAATGATGTTGGGCATTTACTAAGCAGCTATGGAAAGGTATACATAATATTTTATATACCAAAAGAAGAGCTTCTATTAAGAAAAACATGTCCAACATTGACACAAAATACTTCCAAATACTTCCGATAGGAAAAATGACTGTCAAATCAAATTAGCTTCTTTTTATCAAATGTCAAAACGATAGACCACACAGGAATTTGCACGAAAACTGAACTATATATTAGTGATTGAATAGATGATTAAAAATTCAAGAATTACATTGTAAGATTAAACACAATATAAGTCCATAGTTTGCAAATTTTTATTTAATAAATACATTTAAATTATTGTCTTTCTTAGGCGACTCATGTATTTCGTTTGGGATCGAACTCCTCCTAAATGACTGGACCGATATTTTTTAAATTTGGCACGGTCATAGTGACCATCACCGTGAGTGCATATATCTGAATTCATAAAGATTGGTCCAGTCATTTAGGAGTTTGACCCGGATCGACAAACTCAGCTCAATTATTGCAACAGCAGTATGTATTGCATACCTAGTTTATATTAGTGGTAGATAACTACCCCATTAGTGGAATGGTACCATATTAAAATGAGATCACTTGCATTTTATACTGTCGATTGACGGCACTTGGTGGAATCTGCTACACATATTGCATAAAAACACATATACTTTTCCACTGTTATAATTTTACTTGCACTGACCGGTTTCACCTCACAGCATCATCAGAGATTCATACAAAATATATTTTAAATTCACTTAAAAAAAATATCGTACTACATATTCATACTGACATCAAAACACACAGTGTTTCAAATCAAAATCAAAAAAATATTGATGCGAAATTGGAACCCCCTCCTTTTTTGGAAGATGGTTAAAAATTATCCAGTGCAATATTGTGTAGTACATGAAATTACTGGTAGATGGCTCCCCGGTACTGTGTAAAACTTAGTTGAAATGAAAATACATAAGGTGTTATGGAAAGACGCTGTTGGTTTGATTCTTGGCAGATGACATTTTTTTTTTGCCAAATATTTAAATATCGAAGAAAAAAGTATAATAAGCAACATGAACCAAATAATAATAATAAATTATTTGTTATTTCAGGTCCAAAAGAAAGATTTAAAGAAGAATGATGGCAAACATTCTAAGAAGAAGAAGAAATGATAAATGTAAAAATAAATGTAAATAAATTTAATAAAGTTTTATTAGTACAATTTATGTATTATTTCGGTTTGAAATATTCTCTGGTATGGATTTTCTTATAGTAGGTAGGCCTGGTAACGGCAATAAGCTTGCCTCTTATAACGTGGGACCTACAAAACTACAGGCAGTGTGTGTGTGTGTGCGTTTTTGTAGTGCCACTTCTGCCAACCTCCTCGGGAATATAGGCGTAATAATTATTGAGCGAAGTGAGCGAAGCTCAATCTTAGGCGACTCATGTATTTCGTTTATCCGCATACTCCTCCTAAACGCCTGAACCGATCTACTTCAAACTTACCACAGTGATAACGTGTGGGGTGAGGGTGGTTTAGAACAAAAAAAAAATTGAAAATCGGACATACCATCGAGGAATAATCACAAAAAAATAAAAAAAACGTTTGAAAATTTAACACTTCGCTCAGTTTTTTGCAACAGCAGCATGCATTGCATACATAGTATAGGTATGTATGCAAGTTATTTTTATTCTTCTTTCATCTATTTTCATCGTTACTTTATACAATGAACGCCTGTCTAATTTTTATTAGCAATTCATGATTAAAACTATTAATCACAGATGTTATAATCTAATTTTGTCTATTTTACTGTAATAATACTACAATAGCTGTTCCGGCGAACTTCGTCTCGCCTCAAATTGATAAAAAACCTTTTAAACCTTCCCTAAATTATTACGAATATTTTAAGACCAAAATGAGCCAAATCGGTTCACACATTCCCCGAGTTTGAGCGGACAAACAGACCAACGCCGCGGACAAGGCATTGTGCATTTTCCCGATACATAAAAGTCTGCCATGTTTGGTGCGGTGGGGGGTCATCGACATGCACACATTCTCAGACGCTCAAACCCAACCGGGTGCCACTACGATACTACATGACAATAAGAATAACACATTAACATTTTCACAAACACATACATATACATTTTGTATCATAACACTATAATGACAAGACAAAAAGTTACCGCCCACTTTTGATGTAACAGTGTCTATACATGTTATCGATAAATTTGATAAATCGACTAGGAAAATCAGGTTTCAAAAATGTCACAAAGGTGGATGTCGTTTATGAAAACAAGACTTTTTTACTATTTATAAACATATAAACTAGGTATGCAATGCATGCTACTAATTGCAAATGTTGAGCGGTGCAAACCTTAATTTTTTTTTATGCTCTATTTTCATGATTTCAGAGATATGCACTCCCGGGTATGATGTCGACCAGCATACCAAATTTGGTCAAAATCGGTCGAGCCGTTTCGGAGGAGTTGGCATACAAACGATTTACACTTGTCGTCTAAGATACGCTACGCTTCGCTCCGCTCAATAAGTATTATTTAGTAAAATAACAATATTTACAAAGTTCGTGGAACAATTCATTGACGTCGTCACTGACTGAATACTTCCCAGAATGCTGGCAGCAATGACCACCCTGGAAAGTAACGTTCAAGAAGTAAGACCAAAAATATTAACATCTGTGGGTTCCTTACGCCTACTGCAGAGCTTTCTGCAACCACCAGTAAAATTCATAACCTTGGTTGTATCCAAAACTTTTGTAGGATCATTTTGGTTTGTGCAAATATTATAAGTTCGAATATCGCAAACACCGCTCGCCACTGTACCCGTTGCTATTCAGAGGGACATTTCCCTGGATATCTCTAGCTAAAAAAAATGTTAAGATTGGATTTTGGTATGTGTACTAGTTTCAACATTTTGTACGATATAATATCAAAATGTGTGACTGTGATTGAAGGAGAAAAAGTGGAACACGTGAAAGAGTTCGTGCACTTTGGGTCCAAGTTTACAAGGGATAAAGGGTATTATGACAATGATATTAAACGAAGAGTTATGGCAGGGAATCAAGTGATTGGGTAACTGCATAACTTTATGAACAGTCAGAAGGCCCGGTTGGCTGTGCGTAGAGGAGTGCTTGTCCCTACACTTTTGTACGGTAGTAAATATTGGGTGTGGCAGAAGAAGCATGAAAGTAAAATAAATGCAGTGTGGAGTGAAACTGAGAAGTTTGAAAAGTATGCCTAAAGTGAGTAACAGCCGCGTGATACGGGAACTATGCGGTGTGTAGTGATCTAGATAAAGGCATCTTTCTACGTGCCCGAACCATCTAAGCAGATGGTTCGGGCACGTAGAAAGATGGATGAAAGGAGGTTGATGAAACAGGTCAGTATATATGGCGGGTGTTGATGGACAGGTTGGTAAGTAGAATACCATAGTCCAATGGAAAAGAGACCTAACTGTATGTTTGAAACATAAAAATAGCGGGCTTAGTTTATGAGGCCTAATAGGTCCGTATTGCTAATGTGTATTAACAAAATGTTCACGCCGGCAAAGTCGCGCTAGCACAGATTACTAAATTGGCGCTAGATAAAAAGAAAAAAATATTAATAGGTATTAAACTTAATGAAATAAAGTTGAGTTAAGATTACAACATTGTAGATTACAATAATGATTATATTGAACCTCTTTGCATTTGCAATTTTTTATCGATATCTAACTTGGTACATCCTTTTGTCATGGCGACATATAACAAAGTAGTTGTCAGGATTCCCTCGTCCGAGCGCCATGGTAAGGGAGAGTAATAAACACTCATGTCAGTCGTTCGACCGATCTGCAGACTTTAGACCCCATGTTGATAGAAACATCCAAACATAATACTGTGATTATTGCAAATAAATAGGTTTAAAAAGAAATTAATACATAATTTGATTAAATATTAGATAGAAATTAAGGGTCAGTTCACACCGAGACGCAACGTGACGCGACGATGCGCGCACATTTTAATAGAGCAACTCAATTTATACTTTATTTACAACACGAAAAGATACACATTTCATTTTGAGAATTCAGAATACGTTGCATCACGCAGCACTGCGCCTCGAGATGTCTCGCGACGCAGCGCGACGTATCGCGCCGCAGCGGTGCATCGCCGGTACGCGGGGCAAGAGTGGTGCTGTGTCTCGTGATGCCGCGCGACGCAGCGCGACGCCGCTAGGCGCAGGCCGCTGGCGCGACTTGCCTACTATTTCCGTCCAGACTTCGTTTAGAATTGGTGCAGTTCGGTCAAGTGCTCGAGTGAAAACTTAAAATACGTTTCGCTGCGCCCCGCGGTGTCTCGCTGCGCAGCAAGACGTCGCGCTGTTGTCGACTTCACGATGCACCTCGCGACGCCGCGATGCATCTCGCGGCGTCGCGCTGCGAAGCGCAAAACCACTGGCCTTTTCAAGCATCGTCGCGTCGCGTCGCGTCTTGGTGTGAACTGACCCTAAAGGTAAAAACATCTTCTTGATGTAGCAGATCGCTTTTACAGCAAAAAAACTGAACATTTTAGTGTAATGTCATATCAGCCGCGTAACTGGATCTAGTCTAGTGAGTTCTCAAGACACCAATTTGTTTTACTCCTAACTTATGGCCCATAAGCCCTAATCATGTGAGCGAGGGGAACGCCCGCCTACTAAGGCGGCGGTGTGGAGACAAACGAACCGCGGCGGCGATTTTTTTTTTGAGGTTCCTAACTACTACCACTAATTACTAGGTTTGATAGCCAATGCTTGTTGACGCTGCCTTCGAGACTGTCACATGCCACTCAACCTGGATTTTTTTTTGGTTCCCGGATTTAACAGAACTTTTATATCTGTGGGGCAACCGCAACCCTGTCTAAAAAGGGAAAAATGAAAGCGTTGGCGGCAATCATGTGGGTCTCGGTGTCGATATCGCAGGTTGTCAAAAGTACTATTGGATTCCAATAGTACTTTTGACGACTGGTGGGATTGGCATTGAGACTTGAATGATTGCTAACGCTTTTATTTTTCAGCTCCGCGTCACGACTTTTTAGACAGTGTATACCTACGAGGACTATACAGTTCCTATACAGGACGTAATTTTATCTTATGTCCTCGCAAGCGCTCGCTCTTTGCTGCGGGCGTCTCTGATATGCACCAGAAGGTATTTCAAGTGGCGCCCGGCGGACTTTGGCCACCTGTATGGTCTCTTCGGGGGTTTGGTCGGGATGAGAATCCCGCGTCGCTGGGTACAGGTGTAGTGAGTTAGATTTAGGTAACCTCTTGGACCTGAGGTGCATTTTATTTGATATAGCCTAGCCTAGCCAGTGAGAAAGAGGCGTGATACTTACTAGCTGGTGCTCACGGCTTTGCCCGCGTGTATTAATTTTCTAGTTAATAGGTTCTAGGGAAAAGAAGTAGCCAAGTTAGTCCTTATAACTTCAGCTATCTGCTAGTGAAATGTGAAAGTCGTTCAAGTCGATTGTCCAGCCGTTTTAGACATAAGCCGGAACAACCAGATCTAACTATCTGTATAAACATTTAAAAAATATCTTTTTATGTATGTACATATTTTCATACGATGTTACACCGCTCGACTCAGTTTGTTAAATAAAACCACTGAAATATGTTAAATGTTTTATAATTGCAAAATAACTAGGTATAATATTGTAATATTTACAGCAATATAAATACATTAGTATTAGTATTACGCCGGCAAGTTCATTTTTACAATAAATAGACTAAAGAATTACATTTAAAAAAATAATATACATTAATTTAACTAAGATTACGTTTACACATAGGGCTCGAAATATTTAATAGCAGTCGTCATAGGCTTTTCGTTGATTTTGTTCGATGTTACATTATTCTTCACACGCATTTTGATATCTTTAGGTTTAAGTACACTCTTGTGATTGGCACTAGGCGGCCTAAGGCCCATATAATTCTTATTCGATGTAAATATAGACTTAGAACTAAGACCAGATGACTCTAGGAAGAAGTCGAATGAACCCCTCGTTTTAGCCACGTTCATCGGCGTATTGTAGTGTAAAACCATTCTGGGTTCACACTTAACTGTATTGTAAGAGCCACTGTTGCTCCCTGACGAGTTACTGGACTCTATGTCGGAGTTCCTTACAGATTCAGTCTCTAAATTCTCTATATTAGATAGGAGATCAGGCTTATTAGACAACTTAGCGTTCTTCGATGAGCCTTTGTTCAAAGAATTTTCGTCGCTATCAAGAAAATTATTACCATTTCTATTGTCATCAGTATTTTCAGTATTATGCTTCATGTCTTTATCAGGTACATTTGTGAGCTGTTCCGTAACTATGTCGGACATTGAACCGTCACTGCTGCCGGAGCTGATGCGGTATTCCTCTGCAACTATGCTGCCTAGTTCATCGTCTATCTTAAACTCTTCGAAGTTCTGAGACAAATCGAACTTGTCAATGTCATCGAGGTATTCAGCTTTATTTATTTCTGGATTATGACTTTTATTTTTCTCAGGGCCGTTGTTAAATTGATTATCTAAATCAGTGAGGTTAATATGCTTATTGCCTCCCTTACCGCCTTTGTTAATTTCGCTTAGTATTGAGGAGACTGAGTTGCCCATTTGGATGGAAGCTCGAGGGTCTAATTTTGGTTGCAGAGGATGAATTACAAAGTTTGTCAAGTAACTTTCTGTAGTTTGTTGGAAGGAGTGAGTCTGTTCTTCAGTCGGCTTGTCATCCTCGTCTGGAATAATGATCTCAGTGACTTGAGGAAGTTTAGGAATATCTTTATCGCTTATCTTATTCTGAATCCTTGACAAAGAGACCACCTTAGCGACGCTGTTACGTGGACTTATCGCGTGAACTGGGTACTGCTCGTTGTGGATTTCCACCGTTGGCTGTGTAAGTAGCAACTCCCTCTTTCCATTGCTGACTACTGGAACATTTATCTCTGAAATAGAACAGTAGTCAGGCTCAACACTGTTAACAGTTGCTACTTGTCCCACTTTTCTCGTCTTAACATCTGCAACCCGTTGGTTAGCGGCAACGGCTTCAGAGTCTACATCTTCTGTCAGTATTTTGACAGTGTTATCAGCTTTCCATTTAGCCGAAAGATTCTTTGGCTTAGGCGGCAGTGCGGGAGGTGTTCTAGGTACTTTCCTTTTATTGAACATTTTCATCGACCCGAGATCGCTTTCATTTTTCCTTTCTACGACATTATTGCCGTTGTACGAGTTACGATTTTCTATATCAGCAGCGAGATTTTTTACTATAGAGCCTCTTATTTTCGGAACGTTTGGTTTATCCCTGATTGGTATTTGTCGCGGTAATGGCACGGGTTTAGTATCATTCGTTTTTGTTATAATAGGTTCGTACTCATTACTGTACAAACTTTGTACTTCATACTGGAAGCCTTGCGCAGTATTGGGTACTTCATAACTGTGCTCAGATGCTGTTTCTAAACTAAATTTAACAATTTTATTTGCCCTCTTTTCGGACCTGGGCAAAGTGTTATTATTTCTTACTTTTTCATCATACGAAATGCTGTTTAATGTTGAGAATTGCACGCGCTTTGTTGACGCCTTCGGACTGGGCGCTTCACTTGATTTAGAATTGTCATTGCTGCTATCGTCCAGAGAATTTTGAAGTAAAATTTGGTTGACACATTCCAATACAGGATTATTTTTATATATTTCATTGGTAGGCGTATCGTCAGCATCACTGGTAATTGCATACCAATTTTCATTGACTTCAGCATCAGCAGCCTGCTTCCTCAATCCTGAGTCAATGTTATTTTTGTCGTCAAACGTCGTATTGACTCTTTCATTACTATTTATTAAATTATTGCACAGAACTTCGTTCTTTGTAGACACCAAGTCCGCATCAAGTAAATCCGTTAAAAGATTATCAGTAGAGTTCACTTTAGCGGTTAATGATCGTTGTTCTAAGCTGTCTCCTTCCTGCTCTGGATCACTAACATTACAATACCAAGGCTTTTCTGCATTCTCTTCATTGAGAACGTTATTTAAGAAAAGCTGTCTGTTAGCTTTGATCTCGTCAGATGCCTGCCTTTTGACTCCGTGTACTTTTTCCATTTTTGTAGAATATGTCTTATCGGAATCGCTGGCTGTGTTATCAAACTCCTTTTTAGCTTCTCCTATAAGCTGATCTATCTTCATAGATGCCCTCTTTATGTCATGGGCTATTTGGTTGGCCGTGATATCATTATCACGGTTTACTTGATAACTCATACCGATACATTCTTCGGTACTGCTGCTATGGTTTCCCTGATTATTGTAAACTTTTGTTGTATTTTCAATATATTTATTATTATTTTTTCTACCGGAGTATTTTCTCGATCTTCTAAAAACATCTCGTCTTACGAAGGCCTGTTTGTTTTTAATAAAAGTACCTTTACTGCTTACACTGGCATTGTTACCTTCTTCGCTAGAGCTGGTGTTGCAGTAAGCTATGTCTGTCTTAGGCAGCTGGTACTGGAAACTTTTACTTAATCTAGTATTTTTTTGGAATGCCGGTGGAGAATTTCGTTCACGATAACTACAACTTCTTACAAATGTATTTTGAAATCTTGAGTCCGTACTTTCTAGACTCTGGAACTCTGGATCAGTTTCTATGTTAGTCTGTTCACTGGTGAATCCAAGCAGTTGCTGGCAATTGCTGCAATACGATTTTCGGGCTTTTAGTTTCGCTATTTCCTCTTGTTGAGTTTTGATGATCTTCTCTTTTTGCTGTAACGCCACATGTATTTGTTTTTGTTCCCGTGTCAACCGAGATTCCAGTAAAACGAGTGATCTCAGAACTAAAGCCAACTGATCTTTCCTTAGTCGCCTCTCCTGTGCAGATTTCTTTTCGCGCACTGCTAAGGCCTGCCCGGCTTCCACAAGCTGATGTCTCTGTTTGAGGACAGATTCTGACTGCTGCTGCAGTGCGTTTTTTACTGCATCCAGCTCACGCCGTAGCTCCATTGATTCTGAGCTGCTATCCATCTGGAAAGAGAGAGAGGAGTAACGTTAATATCAGTTTAATGAGGACCATTAAGGATTAAGACCTATCATACCTTAAAACACTTTTAACTGTTAATTAATCTGCAAAATGTCCAGTACTAGAGTTATTCTTTACAAGAATAGGAAAAAAATATATACGACGGATGTCTTTGATTTACACACAAAATGGTCACTGTGTTTGATCATGACTATTCATGACACAGGAACGTAGAGTCGTTTAAAATCGGGGTCAGTTTAAAAGTGTCAGGTCAAGTATAAAAGAATATCGAAAGCGGAATATTTTTTTTGAATAATATCTACATTAATTTAATTCTTAATAGTTTTATTTTCAAGATATTTCAAATACCAGTTGGAATAGGGGACAATAAGGTTTTAAATTGAATAACAAGTTTCGATATCAGAGTTTATTGATAAGAAAAAATTATAATATTTCTGGTTTTATATCTCTATAATTCAAAGTTGACCTGATTTTTTTTAATACAAGCAAAAACTGAGGCCGTAAGTTCGAGCTGTTTTGATATTTTCTTCAATAACCGAGAATGTTTTGGCTGGGTTCCAAAAATCCACGGAAGTGTTTGTGACAAACTGGACAACTTTTATTGATTTTCACGACTGATGAGAGCCCGAAAATGTCGGAAAATTAGCAAGTAAAGTCGTTAAGTATATATGTAGAACTACATACATTCACACCCGTGTCTCATAGAAATAAACAAAAAGCCAAACGCACAATAAGCTAAATTAGCATCCAGTTTTCAAGGAGACAGTTAATTATAAAAGTACCTATTACATTACATACCAATTAGTGTCAATTAAAAGTAAGTTTAATTAAGAGTTATTAGCAGTTTCTGTGAATAATTAATAAGTTATTGTCTAGTTTTAAAATATTTAACCAATTTATTATCACACGTTTATTATAACTATGATTTATCTCATACCTTTTTCATTGATCGTTAATATGTTGGTTTGTATCAAGCATTACCAAAAACCGTTGACCACCACCATCATGTAGTGCTGTGTTGCTTCTGCCTTGCTTCTATCCTCAAGGAGCAAGGCAGAAGCAACACAGCACTACATCCACTCATCCATTGCAAGTGTTATTTATCAAATCTACGTATAACATAATTCCAGTGCGACCGTCACTTAAATTTTAATCTTATAATAATCCTAGGCACTACTGAACCAATTTTAAAAATACTTTTACTAATAAGGTATGTATTTGCATTGTATCGGTAATGTTCCTGTGGTTGGGAACGAGTAAACCATACATATACGCGGTTGGACCGCGGAAAAAGTTCATAACCACTCTGTAAATAAAGCCAAAATTTCAACAGTCAGGACAAGCTTAATCTCTGCGGACCTTTGAGAGTTTGAGACCGTCGTCGTCAAACAGCTTATTGCTGTGTCTCAGTACATGAGAGTAGGTACCGGCTCACTTTTTATTGTCTCTATTTCCATCTTTTCCCGATGTTCCCCTTCACAATTAACGCAATTAATACTTCCTACAGTGTTCAAAGTTCAAATGTGTGTAGGTCACCGGGAAATTAACATTTGTATCAAACATAAACTCACTTATTGTGGAAAATCCGGTATTACCGAAGTTCTTAAGGTCCCAAAAATGGACCTCTAGCACAAAGACACACACACAACAGTTAGACAAACTACTGAAGTACAACGTGTTTTTTGAATTAAAGTACGTTGTATTGTTGTACTGGTAAGATTATTGAAAGTACAAAATAATGTGTGTCATACAGTTTCTGTATAACATTACGCTGAAGGGCGTTAAGTACATTGGACTTTGGTCGTGCATACAATTGTACCTTGGACCGTGAACGGAGTAAATGATTTACTACATAATTAATATGAAAATTTGTCATCGACAGTTTCATTTTGATAGTCAGCGCGAAGTTGTTTGTTGTGTACGTTGTATTGTTTTGATACGATATTGTATCGCGATTCGATCAACACCCTCAGAAAATTTAAAAACAAGGCACCGATCATGAAGGTCGATGGTCTTGAGCGTAGATGAGCCTGCGACGCCCTGGCCTGCTCCCTCTCGGCCACCTCCTTCAGGAGCATCCACCAACGGTGGAGTGCCGTGTCTTTGCTGGAGGCCCCGCAGTGTTGACACTGGGATGTGACCTCACGATGGATTCGGTGCAAATAGTTACCGAAGCATCCGTGCCCGGTAATGATCTGTAACGAGTGATACGTGAGGTCACCATGCCGCCTCTGCAGCCACTCAAGTCAGCCACTCAGTCGCACCTTTCATGCTCTTTTTTTTTTAATTTCGCGGCCCGGGGTCGCGGCCGCCTCAGATACGCGCTCAAGAGAAACACCTGTGGCGCTGGTCCATGAGATCCAGAGACGCAGGCCTGTGTGCCTGCAACAGCGCCTCCTTGAGCCATTGAAACAATTACACAAGGGTTCTCATTTCCAGGTCACATGTAGGTGTCCTGGAGTACAGTCTTCATTCCCAGGTAGGTACGGTCTCCTACCCACCTATCCTAAATAGATGTTTTTAAGGAATTTCCCAGTAGATTGAAGTGATTTGACAAAAAATTACGTCGGCAGATTTTTTGATACCAAAACCATCGAATTTCATGTTGTTTTATATTGTGGCACACAAATATTTGAAATATGTAGGTACATATTTCAAAACTGCAATGTAATGTTTACTTTTAACCTGTGAATTGTAATTGTACCCAAATACCTATTACATACATACTTACTTACATATTCTGTAAGTACATATAAAAGTTGTATTTCTCATTTATGAATGCAATAGGAAACTAATTTGTATATGTTTTTAGGGTTCCGTAGTTCAACTCTCGGTACCCTTTTATGGTCATGTCCGTCCCCGTTTCCTTAGTGCCAGAAAGATGAAACTTTGCATGGATTTGTGTATATACCACACCGACAAAGTTACTTGTTACACATTTTTTTCGTGTCTGAAAAAACTTGAATAACGGCTTGAATAACTATGCGTGACACTCGCCCGGTTTTTTTTCTGCAGTGGTTGTCAGTTGTCATTTTCGAAGTTCTGGGGATATACCTACAAAATAACCGAAAAATCATTGGGATTCCGAACGTTAAAAAAGTTCTTTCCACACAAGTGTAGCAGTAACCACGAGGAACCAATGATCAATAAGTTTATATTTAATAGGTCATTGCGTTAGTATTTTTTCCTTTTTAACCTCTCAACTGTTTTACACCTGGTAAGATTTAAAAGACCAACTTCCTATAACCACCGTCCAGCTCCAGCATCAGCAGAATTTTTCGAAATCACAATATATTGATTAAGTAAATAAAAAAAAAAAAATAATTTAACTTGCAAGATTTGTTCCCAGACAGCGCGACGACGGGTTAAAGATAGTACCTACCTACAATGTACAGTTTACTTCGCCGAATACATTTCTACCATACCATTTAGACCATAGAAAACGCAAGAAAATTGTAATTGGAGAAATAGCTAAGGGCGCCACTGGAAATACCTTCTGCGTGCGAACCAGAGACGCCCGGCAACCGACGTGAGAGTGGGAGCGGCCTTAGCCCGCGGAATTAAAAAAAAAGCCAGAAAGATGGAATATCCACATTTGATAGTCAAAGTAATTAATAAAAAAAATGACAGACCCTGCATCTTCTGGTAGGAACAGACAAACTGCTTGTTTCTTCCACAACATCTGCCATATTTAAACATGTAGGTAAACACTATTCATGTAAACAATAACACTAGATTCACGTCTATAATTTTCTGATATCTAGATATAACTAATTCATGATGGTTATTGTGTTTTTGTAAACAAATCAAAGGCTCAACTTGCACAATATTATTTTACGTCATTAACGTCAAACCTACACATGCATTTATTTTAATGGCCGGCCAAAAAGACAGAAATTACATTTCCATATCATTGAAGGCAAAAGCTTATCTGCCGTTTTCAATTTTTACCTACGACGGAACGGAGACAGTATGTGTTTAGAGTGAGAGGATGTTTGTTTGTGTGTTTAAAAGAGAAAAAGGAGGAGGTTCTCAATTCGACTGTATGTTTCTTTTTCTTTGTTAAGTTTGTTACCTCATATCTCCAGGAAAGGTGAACCGATTTTGAAAAATTTTAATTGGAAGCTACTACTACCGAAGTGGTCCCATTTCAATTTGGTCCCATTTCGGTAGTTTGAAGTACGTTACTGTGTAAATGTTTAACGTGTATTTTTCTCCAACACTACTAGTCCGATTTTTATATAGTTTTCAGTTATGGGCTTGGGTTTGATTGGTGAAAGTGTTTAAATAAGTGTTACGATGACAACTCACCAGGGTACGCTGCAGCGTACATTTGTTTGTGCAATCCCAAAATAAACTACTACGATTTTGATACAGTTTAACCCACTAGTTGGCGGTGCAGTCATGTCACATCTATGTCTAAAAGGCCATTTCAGTTTTTGTAAATTCTCTCCTTTGCATACAGTAAATAGATAAGAAGGTTTTTCGTCATAATGGTGCTGCAGTAGTTTAAACACGTGTCACTACATTATACAGCAGTTGATTAGTTATCATTGCCACTATGCCGCCGGTATGTTGACAGCTGATAAGGAGCATATACGTAAACACCTTCAACGTTATCTATTGACATTGATTTTAAATGTTTCTAGTAAGTAGGAACTTTAGTACTTACAATAGTTTTAGCATATATGTCGAAGTACATACAAGCAAATAATAGGTAAGTACCTACATATTTTGCCTCTTAACATACAGGTATCTCACCTAGTTTACGAGGCAGAGAGTTTCATATTCGTGAAAACTTTGTAACTACTGTAACTTGAATACTGTATACTATGTAAAAATTGTATCAATAAATGCTTATTATTAGTATTATATCGAGGCGCGACTCGCGAGTATATTGTTTTCAAAATCATAACATAGTACTTACCTATAAATCAAAGTCGCTACCGCTGTCTTTCCGTCCCTATGCATGCATAGATCTTTAAAACTACGCTTCGGCTTTTCATGTGGTTTTCACCAATGGATGGAGTGGTTCTCAAGGATGATTTTAGTATATTATTTGTCAAGCGGGCGAAGCTGCGGGCGACGCTAGTAATAAATAATATAATGTACGTATTCGCTACTGTTGAGTAAATAGTTTTCAAAATAATTAACAGTTACTGATTCGAAAATACAAACAAGTGACGTCACAGGTTTGTATATCATACAAACTGCGAGACGTTGTATGCGTATACCACGTGTACCATTATGACATCTGTATCTGGTGAAGGACCAGCCAGTGTGTCGTTGCCTTTAGCGTTGTCATTGAAAAAGTTGATTTAATTTTACAGTCGTCTACCCCTATTCATGCTATACATATTTATATTATATAGTTTTATGCGAATGAATAATTCGTATTACACTCGTTCTCCGAGTAAACGACCGCTGAGGGAAAGATCATTGGACGCAGAAAGAAATCGTGGCATTAAAAACCCACAATTAGGTATTAGGTTTGTTGCTGCCATGTAATATTTTAATTAGATTACATTGTACACATCCCCTAAAATTTCTTGTAATATCTAAAATAGGTAGGTATGTACCATCTTAAGGCCTATAAGAGATTGCTCTTTAGCGATGTTGACAATGACATGTGTAAGATTAAAGGACAATGCCTAATTTTGTATGGAATTTTGACCAAGTGCTGTCTAGAATGCTCACATAGTGCGTTTTGTTCCTCAGACCACACCTAATCGGTATTTCTAAGGCCCACTTGCGCCAGGCTAGGTTAACACGATTAACTCGGAGGTAAATGCTACTTTGGAGTTAAATTCTAATTATGTCTTGCACCATCAAGAGTTAGGGGTTAACCATGAGTTAAATTTTTAAATTTTTAACCCAATGATGTGGGAGGGTTAATGTCAACTAACTCTGGGTTAGTAATGGCAAAATTGAGATATTTTAGGTTAGGTACGCTTTGGTTGTGTCTTGTATTTGTTGCATTCATTGTTATCGGTATTATTTTGTCCTGAAAATGATAAATGAATGGTAGTTGTCTGATGATGATGAAGAGATCTTCGAATACATTAGTTCAGACTTTTATAACAGAAGAATTGCAGAACGGACCGATCATTTTTACTCACAATATGACAAAGATTTTCATAGAAGATTTCGTTTACAAAAAGAAACTGTTCTCTATTTATTAGATAAAATTGAAAATAGATTGCAATATACAAATGCGAATAATAAGTAAGTACCTACATGTGACCAACATTACGTTTTTAGTCATTAGTGCCTCTTCAGTGAACTCCTTTTAAAATAGCCTATAATATTTTTTATTAATATTTTTCTACTACATCGAACAGTAGCAAATTGTCGCTATTTGTGAAATTAGGGCCGCGTAACCGAGGTTACTTTTCCATTTTGAAGATCTTAATTTAAGTATTTTCACAAAATAATAACTTTAAACGACAATGCAAAACAAGACGCTCAAGCTCAAGTCACAACAACAGTCAATATCTCAGCTATTGTAGTGTACTCTGTGGTCAATATAACGCGACAAATAACCACGTGTCATTTCTATTCTGACATAAAGGAATAGACTTATCCAAAGTACTGTGGAGCGAGAGAGAGCGGTACACTTAATTTATTCAGCATTCGATCTACCATATTTTGCCAGATGTAAAAAGAATGAATGAACATGACCAATGAACATGACAAGAGTCGGGTAACCTCGTGTTAGTTGACTCTGGGTTAATTTTTACTGGTGCAATATAGACTGTGAGTTAAAAATTTAAAACATTATCACTGAGTTAGTGAACCTCGAGTTATTTATTTAACTCAAAGTTTTGGCGCAAGTGGGCCTAAGCGTATAAAATGCTAACCCAGTAATTTAAAAGAAAAAAGAAAACCAGTCTCTTAACCAGTCTCTTTTGAATACCTATTTGGATTGAACTTTAACAAAAAAAAAATGCGCTTTAAATCATCATTTATTATTTACTAGTGAACGCCCGCGGCTTCGACCGCTTGACAAACTATATACACAAAAACCTTCCTCGAGAACCATCTATTGGTGAAAAGCGCATCAAAATCCGTTGCGCAGTTTTACAGATCTTAAGCATACATACGGAACGGGTGACTTTGTTTTATAATATGTAGTGATTTGTTTCTTTTTTGTGTAGGTATAATAAAGAGTAAATTGTCCTTATAAGGAGCAAGCTTATTAGCATTACAGGGCAACTTTTTAAATAGAAAATCAAAACCTTAATTCCGACAGACAGAACAGTCCATAACTAAAACCTCTGCATTCCGTGCTTCTTTCAGTTAGAAATGGACATCGCTTTGGCCGTTAGATCCTGTGACCTTCAATAAATACCAAAGTGGTCTGCGTCCGCAGTAAATAACGTCAGAAGTTATTAATTTAATATTTAGCGCTCGCGTGCTTGGAACATCGGAAGTCACGGTCATTGACTTGTTATGTATGACAAGGTATTGGTGCCAATAACTCTATTAAAATATTATGTTATACGGTCTGTCTGTTCGTGTCAGGAAGTGATGACATAGTTGTCAAGATTCTCTACTGTTTCCTCGTAGGACCATGTGTTTTTGCTAGTAACATTGCTGACCCCACATATTTTACCAGAAGGGAAGCATTTACGTCCAATGCCGGCAGAGGGCAAGTAAAGCATATAGATACATTAGTTAGAACCTTATCAGCAAGTACCTACAGCAACAGGCACGTTACTTTTTGCGTGGGATCATATCATAGCCATAGATTAAACATACATGTTGTTAAGGTATCATAGCAAATATGGGCAATTCAATGACTTTGTCTACGTGGGATCAAGACATGCGAACTACGCTATTTTCAGAAAGTAAACCTTTTTAACGTTCTTGAAAGTTTCTCATGGCAAGTACAAAGAGAGGGCTTTAAACATACAAATTATGCTAATGAAAGTACCTACCTACCTACTTAATTTATAAATAATTCCCATGGCTTGATCTTATTTTTCAATTCCTTCTAAAATTCTGGGAAAAGAACTAAATCTACTTTACCAACAATGAATTTTGCCCTTTGGCTAATAAAAAAAACGAGAGCAGTTTATTTCTTGATTCAATTAAAAACTCATTGTTCGAATTTGGGACAAAATTTGAATAGTAATAGTGACCAACAATACGCACGAGAATTAAAAAAAAAGTTTCCAAAAATAAACTAATTTCGTAGCAAACATTCTAAACTTAAATTATACAGTTTGTACAATGCACCCACGCATGTGAAACGGCGGGAAATCGAAAGTGGTCGCCAAGTTATCTGTCCATTGTAGTCAAAGAATTTATTAGTACTTAGGCAAACAGGTTGTACACATCAACTAAAACGTGCCTACTTACCCACTTTTGAAGTGCCTCGCGTTATAGAAATTATAGAAACTGTTTTTAAACATTTGTGGGAAGCGCGAAGAAAGGGACTGATTGTATTGATAAGTGTGACAGATGACCTCGATGTGAGTAAAAAGGCCTATCTGACTGAACCTAAATAATAGAAAAAGTAGCTTATTTATTTAGGTTAAAAATTCTAGAGACTACCAACCTCATGGTTTGTGATAGAATGAGAAAAAATACGATAATCGGTCTCAGTATAGTTCCCACAGTACTATTTGCTCGTTTCACTTGTCTGTGCTAAGACCAAATTAGGTACTTAAATTTCCCAGAACACGGAACGGCCTTCCCAAATATAGACACATTCCACGGTTTAAAACCGGTGTAATTAATAAAGCTTATCACGTACACGCACTAACTGTGGCGAGTTCCTCATAAATCCCACGATACGACCCGCAGCCTTACTCTTGATATAAATTCCTATCTAATACGATTCCAATACAGTTCCAATTCCAATCTCGATCCTGGTAAAGTTGGTACTCTGGAACGAAAACTGGATTGGAATCGAAATCGAGTGCACGATCGACTAATCTGAGTGACGTATGATTGCCATATAAAATAAAACTTTAACTACCAAAAATAAAACTAATAAAATCTAACAAAATCTTCACTTATTTACACTTTTTCAAAACTTTTGATGTACATAATCATCAACAGTCTTCTTTCCATTTGTGTAACATGGTCATAAACATACTTTTGTGAGAGCAATGAAATAATGATCGCTGATTAAATTTGGCGTAGGCCACACTTTGACACTTTCCCGTCCCGCCATTGAAAGCGCGCGAATTACCTGTCACTTTTAAAGTACGTAAACAAATAAATTTGTCTAAGTTATGTTAGAGATAAACCTCCACTTAACGGAGTGGTATTTCAAGTGTTCGGTTTAAAGTTTTTGCTGATATGGCATTGTATTTTTAACTTCGTATTGGGAATGGAAGTTATTCGATCGCCGAAGCTATTCATTTACGGCAATATTTACGGACTCCTTGTATTATTTTGAAGACAAAGTAAGTCAACATTTATTAATTACTCTTTTCTCAACTGTAATCGATTTTCTTTACACTTTATAACACCAAATAATATAATTTCAGCAAAATGAGCAGACCATCATACCAACAGCAGGAGGCTCTTGCAGATTTTTTGATGGAGAACCCAGGAGTTGCAAGGGGCCTCTTGCGCACAGCACATGCGAAGCAAGAGACTAGAAGAAAATGGGACTGTATAGCTACATCTTTGAATGCTCTAGGAGGTGCACAAAAGGATGGAAAAGGCTGGGCAAAGGTACCTAATTTTTTTCAGAATTTACCGTTTGATTTTAAAATAAAATTATTGTTTGCAAATAAGTTACACTAATTCAATTTCTCTTCTAGTATTGGGCAGACAAAAAGTGTGCATTAAAAAAACTTTGTGCGGTGCAAGCACAGTCTCTGAGACGAACAGGGGGTGGGACTGGTGATAATATATCTGACCTAAGCCCACTCGATCAGAGATTTGTAGCTGTAATGGGAGGTCCACAATTCGCCATAGGGGATAGGCACCTTGCTGTCAATCCATTTCCATCCACAGTAAGTACAAGAAGTATTTAATAGGTACAATCCCTACCCCTCACGAGGTCTAAGATACATTTTAATTAATTATTTGCAGAGCCAAAGCGTCCCAGATATGCCTGTAATAGGAGGTTCCCAATTGCATCATACTGTCAATACACTTCCATCCACAGTAAGTACTAGAAGTAATGGGAAGTAATGGTATACCCCTCATAAGATCTAATATATATTATTAAATATTCGCAGAGCCAAAGCGTCCCAGATATGCCAATGCATGACATCAACATAAACACGTCTGAGGTAGTTGAGCCCACACTTGAGTTGCACTCTTCTGCAAGAAATGTGGTGACTGTGAGAGGTTAGTATTCCTATATTGATAACAATACCCAGTTTTCACGATTGGTATTATATTATGTATGAAACTGATTAATTCTTAACTTTACAGATACCGCACCTAATACCTCTACATCACAACCACAACCCAGTCAAAGGCGGCCCCAAGCAAGTCGGTCAAGGCGTAGTGTCTTAGAAAGACAACAGCAAGCATTTGAAGATATTGAGCGGCACAGGGTTGAGGCAGAAGCGACTACAGCTGCATCTTCCTCCAGCCTCGTAGAACAGCTATCATCCTTCCAAAGGTCTTTAGATAATATGGCTGCAGCTACGAGAGAGAGTGGTCTAAACATCGAAAGTGGCCTTAATAATGTCGCAAGTGCTCTTAATAGCATTGCAAATGCTTTGCAACATAGACCTAATAATTAGATAAAATATGGTAATAGGTATAAGTTGTATTATTATTGTATTAATTATAGGTATTTAAAAGAATGATTTACTAAAAACTGTGATACGTGATTTATTTAATTTTAGAACCTTACTATTACATAAAGTGTATTTATATCATATTGATTTTTTTATTAAAATACCAAAGTAGAGTTCACCAAGTCCTAAATACAATTCAAAAATCCTATTTTTAACATTTGCAATATTTGTGTGAGTAATTGTGTCCAATAAAACATATTGAACTTGAATTATTAAAGCATACTTGATACCTACCTATATCATCTAATCCAATAGATCAATTTAATTACTAAACCACAGTCCTCATAAAAGGTAACTAAAACAGGAATTTATAATGGTTTATAACACTATCAAAGTCAGTCTAAGTAAAAAATCATTTATTCTGTATAGACCATTAAAACGGGATAAGAATCAAAACTAAGAATCAAATATCAAAACTAAGAAAGTGTACTTGTATAGTTTGATTATAATAGCAGACATTCTAAGGCTACAAACATGACTAACTTATAACTTCACTTCTAAATAACACAATGAAAGATAAACGATAATAATAACTATCAGTAAAATCAATATGAACTAAATAACAATCTGTGCTAATTGCTCCTTGTTGCCCACAATTCTTGAACAAGCTGTGCACGAGCCTGGACACCCCTTCGTAAGTCATCAATACCCTGTGTTCCCTCCTCTTGTATCGTTGTTACATCATCCACAGGTGGAAAGGCAATGTCATTACCATCCTCATCCAGTCGTGCCTGATTACAAATGTTGTGTAGGACACAGCAAGCATTTATAATTTTTGAGACTTTATCAGGATGGTAATGAAGAACTCTATGGCCTAAAAGACATCTCCATCTATTTTTTAAAACTCCAATTGTACGTTCGACTGTATTCCTGGCCACACAATGGAGATTTGTGTAATGTTCTTCAGCCGATCCTGGTGATGCATTTAATATTGGAGTCATTAAATACTCCCTTTGGGCATAGCCCGAATCACCTGAAAGTGAAATTATTTTAAATGATAAGTCGCACATTAATATTACATAAAAGCCCAAGAGTATTATTTTATATATTATCTTACCAAGTAAAAAAACTCTTTCTCTTGCATTTATTAAATTTGACATATGCATCTTAATGGGGTGTCCATTCCATACAAAACTATCATGAGTTGCGCCTCCATATGTAGCATCTACACTCATAATATTTAGGTCAGCATCACAAATCTGTAAAAATGACATGAGATAGACTTACTAGATTGAAATGATAAATACAACAAATCAAAATATATGTATGTAACTCACAATTAAAACATTCCTAGAATGATAGCCTTTCCTATTGTAAAAGCGTTCTTCATGCTGCGATGGTTTTATTAATGCCACATGAGTGCCATCAATGCATCCTACAACGCAGGGAATTTGGAATTTTTCATAAAATCTGAAATTATAATTTGATTAGTATCAAAACTAAGAAAGTGTACTTGTTATGTAGTTTGATTACAATAGAGCTGACTGGCTGATTCATCACAGTAGAGCTTTTAAGGCTACAAACAAACATGAAATTTTGAACATTCAATTCAACACTCACACAAATTCTCTATTAAGTATATTACTACTGTTTTTTTAATAACTAAGATAGGTATATTACAATCAAAGATTTGAAAGTGTCAATTATGATGACAGTATTCACTGCTAAAAAAATTACCTTCTCTTTATTACATCTCGTTCCTGGCGAGTTTGTGGGAACTGTAGCCACCCTGTTATTGCCTTTGAAACAGATTGCTGAGACATCATTGTACCTTGTGTTCCACTCACTAACCGTTGATAGCTGCCCGTGGCATAGAACGAAAACCTCTTGTACGTTTGTTACATCTAACGAATGAGCACTATCCAAAACACTATAAATAAGTCCCAAACGAGCCATATTTAACTTTAAAAACAATTATAAAACTGAAGACGATTCTCAGAAAGTTATACTTTTGTAACCGGGAAATTTCGATCTCTAACACGATACGGAACTCGATATGTCAATGTCAAAATCACGTCAAGAGTACCAAAAAAGTGCATTCATTCTACATTTCTCGATTTCATTTAGTTCTAAAAGTTGCCACCCGAATCCAATCCAGTTCTGCGCTGGTGTCGCAGTCCAGAGTACCAAATGGCAAAATTCGATTCCAATTTCATGAGATCGAGTGTCGAGAGTAAGCTAGCCGGTTCCATGTCACTCAGCTACGACTGTCAATAAAAGTAACGAACTCGTAGGGCTGGTTCATTACACTTAGAAAAAGGTACTTTAGGACAAAAGCGTAAGATTTATATTTGAGTATGTGATCTGAGGTGGTTTTGCCATTCAAATAGCAAAATTGCGTTAAGACTTGTTAGAACTTGAAAAGTGTTGTTTTAAACGCATAGGCCAGTATATTGGCCAAGATATAGGCGTTAAATTGTTTCACACCAACCACTAAATGTCATAAAAAACCACTACTTTAGTTCTGTTTTCCTTATAACTGTTTCGGCTGAAGAATTTGCATAACATAAACCTAGATAGCTACATACCAAGTAAGAGAAAATACGTTTATGATAGTTACCTTTTGTTCAAGAATATGTTATATTAGTCCATCTGGACTTCTTATGAATGTAGCATCTATCCACGGCCTCGCAAGATACCGGCAGGGAAGATATGTTGGGGTTTTCTAAATCGCATAGTATTTCCTTATCTGCTCGAGGAACCGGGTATTACCTTTAAGAACGTTCCCATTTATAGGCATTGCCGATGATCCTTCAGCAAAAGCTATTAGGAGTTTAGGAGTCAGTAATGTCGGAGATCAAATAACATTGTCGAAACGCGAGACCAATGCTTTAATATCATTAAGGGTACTTTGTAACGAACATGTATTTATCTTCGTGTTTTCGTATGAATTTTTGGGCAACCTGATAGGTAGGTACCAGGTGGCCAAAGTATGCATTTGGCTTGACTTCTTCTTGTTCTTTTTTTAAAAACGTGGCTCCATCGACGTTCGTCGATGATTTAGCCAATGTCAAGGTAATGCTTGATTTAACCCGCAAGGAAGAACTAGTTACTCTGAACTAGTTCGCGGTGCGGGACAAGGAAACGTTGTTCGGTATTGCAATTGAGCGTTTGGGCTTGGACTGCCAATTTTGCCCAGCGACAGAGGTAACCTAGAAGGCAACCTGCCACGCGCTCCGCAAAAATCCAAGTCCTTGGCTTGACTTGATCTGATGACAGGTGGAAGCGTGGAACGATAACCATCACAAAAAAAAATACAATAAAAGCCGGCAAACTTTTAAAATTGGAACGGAGTGACAAATCGATGGTCAATTATACAGTTTAAACGATTAGTTTAATCGAATTTAGACGGCCAATTTAAAATTGTAAGTCTGTGGTTGCTCGAAAGCTTTCTACATTTTATTGTCGAGACAAACGTTTAATCGGATTGTAAATTAGTTAGAGAAATATACGTACTTTCTCATCGAAGGCCATAATGTGATGCATCAGTATTCAACAAGCGAAAAGATCAATAAACACAGATTAAACACGAAGAAATATTACAAAATGGCGCTTTAAGTCTAGCATTACTGTTTAATTATGCTAATATTCACTAGTGTTATTACAAATTTATGGGGTCATCCGATGGGTTTGTATTAGTTTCTCTTTTGTTCGATTTCTGGGTTAAGCACTTGTAAGACCAGAACATAAGTGATGTACTTTTATATTGACAAAGATTTCTACCAAGTGCCAGTGTTCTTTGGCATATTTTAATCAAGTTTCTGATTATGGAACTAAGCAATAAGTATAAGGACTAAATAAATATGCATCGGCTGAAGTAGTAGCAACGACATACCGTCCGGTCTCTTTCCATCGCTTCGTGCTAAACCATTTGGTTCACGTACGGCCGGAAGACCTGCGGTGGAAAGAGCCCTACGAATTATGTCGTTTAGAATAGCGTGCCGAGGTATACGACCTGCGCTTCTGCTATAAGAAAGGCCATGGTGTCCCAGATTATCGACGGTTACTCCACAGGTGCAATGATGCAAAGCGGAAGGTTGTGTCGTCCAACATTGTACCGATGTTGGGTGATGGGAGCGCCTGGATCCATAACCCTGACTCCCATTCTCCAACAGCTAGTAGGCGTGCACGCTCTGACATATTGACAGAAGTGTCAGTTAGTGTATTAATTCTCAATTTACAGAGCGGCGAATCCCACAGTCGCAAGACATCCTCCAAGCATTTATGACATCGGTCTTGCATCGCACCTCGGAATCAATCAGTGTATTTGACAAAATTTTCCTGACTAATTCTTCGGTGCTATGGACCGACGACAGAAATGCTGGCAGACTGGCATCTGTGACTCTACGAATACCTAGCCCGCCCAAGCGAACTGGAAGACACGCTTGGACCCAGGCTCGGTTATTAATATTTACATTTAAAATTTTACACAAAGAATTTTGTATTAAGTTGTCTAGTCTGCGCAAAATTTCTACATTCTTCCAAAACTGTTCTGAACGGAGGGCATGTGTAAATTTGGGTACAAAAAGACAAAAACGAAGAATAGTGATAGCTGAATGAATAAAAAAATATTACATATCAATAACCTGATCAAAATTTGAAATTTTTTCCTCGATAAAAGTGGAAAAGCCATCTTCTAAAATCGGGGACCCCAGGATACGTTTTATCTAAAACTTTGGGGGCCAAACAGTTGAATTTAGAGATTTTTGTTAATTTATCTGTGTTTTCAGATATAAAAATCTCAAATTTATTCGAGTTCAGTTCTAAGCCAATTGACTGAAACTCGTTCTTTATGAGAGCTAAATTTTGTAAAACTGTCTACTTTTCCCCCTTAAGTCCCGTCATCTAGGTACCAAATGTTGAATTTTGATTTTATTTTTTGAATGATTGTGTTAATGTCCAAACTGAAGATGACTGGTCCCAACGGATCACCTTGCTGACATCTGTAAATAAATATAATAAGCAACCAAAAAAAATGTACATAAACTAGCATAAATATACCTACTTTTAATACGATTCCCGATCACGTAAATAAAGTTTTATTTTTCCATTCAGGGGATTAACTCCAAGATTTAGGCATTACAAGGCGTTACAGGTATCTAATATCTACTATGCTAATACATACGCTACCGTAACAGGCATAAAGTCAAAGACTTCAATAAAGCGTGGTTTCCATATCGAAATCGTTGCAAAAACCCCTTGTCTCTGTAGATTTGAGTTAGTATGTTACTTTACAGTTGAATCACTTAAAATAAACTTACTTACCTATTTAATTAGACTACATGTATATTATTACATAATATTTGTATACAGTCATGAACAAAATAATTATTATGTAATAGTTTAAAGGTTTTTCAGTTTTATTTACTTTTTAAAGTAGAACTGTTGTGTGTGTATTGGCAAGTAATACCAGGTAATACTATCTAGCATAATATTAAGAAAACATAAATATTCATTAAGGTTAATTGACAACGAGAGCTTAAGGAATTTGGCGGCAAATATATTGTTATATTATATTGCAATATCAGCTATATAAACACAGTACCATACCGCAGGGACCTTTGTTGCTCTTATGGGTTCGAAGTGATTATCGCTTCTTTTGTTGCAGTACGAAACATGGAGAGGTTTCATGTATCTTAAATACCATAGACACAGTGTACATAATACATGCCATAGATCATTCACCGTGACCCCCGCAATGAATGAACAGATTGGCTAATCCACAGAGGTCACTGGGTCACTACCACTTGTTAGTAAGCTCGAATGCACATGAAGACTGAAGATTACACTTATTCGAGACTCTTTCGTTTATTTGATGCTTTGACATTTAATTAAAAACATAATCCGTTAATTTGTATGACTTAAAACATTATGCTTAGCCATTAAATATAATTCTATTACCAACGTATTGTACAAAGATGTGGGAGGGAGTTTTTAAATGGCACACTAAGTCGAACCATTTCAAGGTGAACGAGTTCTACTTTTTTTTAAATAATTCTGGCGGGAGCAATGTCTATAACAATGTTACATTTGACGGTTTTGATGGTAGTGTCTGGAGTTCAATCCTTGGGTCAAAATGTTTTTATGATCCGCAGTTAACAAGTTTGGGGATTTGATTATGTTCTTGGTCTACTTATATGTTACGATAAGTTGTTCCTATAAATGCAATGTTATATTAATTTATTTAACATATTCACACTCATTTGCCACACATTTTGCCAATAACGAAGAAATCACAAAATTTGAGATAAGCTACTTGAAGCACTTGAAGTTACTTTTGTGCTGGAGCTGGGGCAATTTTGCGCATTCGCCTTTGCTGATCCCACAGGAAGCTAGTCTATAGTCTATCTATAGCTATATTAACACCAGCTTGCTTTACGCTTAGATTTTTTAAACTATACGTAACGGCAGTTCTAATGCAGTTTTCAGCATAGTGATTCAAGACTGAGAGGTTTTATCACAACTCCACACGTGACACGGGTGGATCCGCGAGCATCAGCTAATTATACTATGTACTATAATACTAGTTACAAAATACAACAGGAAGTTCAATTGACACAAACAACTGGCACTCAACGCACTGAACGACGCCGACACAAGCGCAGATACGTTTGTCTGTACTCTGCAGTTCTATACTATTGTGCTTATTGATTGAGGGCTCACTGTTGACTTGGAGTTGGCTCGGAGAAAGCGGAAGGGCTATTTATTTGTATCTAAAAGATAAAACGGTGAATGCACTTTCGAAACGAATGTATTTGATATCATGTGATTGATGTGAAATGGAAAATAAAACTAATGACTAAAACCCTTAGTACAATAATAGTAATTCATTAAGTTTTGGCAATAAGATCACGTCTCTACCCTTACCTGTTTGTAAGCAGGTAAACCGCGTGTAGGTGTGGATGATGAATGTCGATGATTTGAGATGATTCGACCAAATCGGAGATGTTTTTAACAAAGGGCAGATCAAAAGTACTCAGAACCGGAGAGCGTGCATGAATATAGTTATGAAAGTGGAAGAAGCGAAAGAAGTATGCTAGGATCGTAGCAAGTCGAATTCCATAGTCTCTGCCTACTCCCATGGGAAACAGGCGTGACCATATGTATGTATGTTTGGTAAATGTGGTACAAAAGACAAACTTTACCTATCTAACATTTGAGTAATATTACCTAATGCTTTATGAATACAATAAAAAACAATTTCTCAATATTACAATAGCATGTCGTGACATTTGACCGATCGTATTGTTTTTACTGGCCGGCAAAAAAATAATGACTTTCACCGACTTTAGTTAGCTTTGATTACTGTAATCTCTTTAATGTGCAGCTTTTATGTAACTCTGGGATGCGAGTCGAAATAATTGCAAAACATTTTTTTTTGTTTATAAATCTTAAGAGTCGTGTTCAAGGAGCACGCAATGGACGCATTAGAAAATGAAAGGGAGATGAGCGAAAACATTTATTGCGTAAGTTTCTCAGATAGTTAAGGTTTCGTTAGTGCATCATTATCATTATTCCATGATAAATTTACACTTATTCCTCAAAGGGATAGGCAGAGAGAAGCCATTATGGCCATATTTAGTTATTATTTGACGAATAATGTCCGCGAAATAACCAAACTCGGCATAGTTTACTCTTCTTACCACTAGATGTCACTGTCACTATTTCGTATTTATTAACGATTTTGTGGAAAACAAAACATTATTATCATATATTTTTGTATTTCAAAGCAATGAGTTTGCTTAAACTATTCTTAAAATATTAAGAAAGAAATTATAAATAGAACACAAAAACTCTTGTCATCGGCGGGACTCGAACCCACGGCCTTTCCCTAACAGGGGACTGCTCTGACCAACTGAGCTACGACGACCACTACCGACGATATCGAATTTTTGCTTCATATCATATTCATAATTTCTAGATCGCGCTATTAAGGTTGGCGTTGGATCCACCTACCGCAGTTCTACCGAACTGACGGTACCAGTGTATCGTGTTACAACGATATTTAAATAAACACTGAATTTTTAGATGAATCGTTACCAAATCCTTATATTTTTGTATTTGAAAGCAATTATTATCATAACTTAAGAAACTTACATATGTAAGTATGAAAAAAACCAAGCGACGACGCATGATTAATAATTCATAAAAAAGCATAAAAGTAAGGTGTCACCGCGTAACATCTATCTAAGAACATACACCAATCAAACCCGAAACCCTAACTCTAAACTGCATCAAAATCGGACGAGTAGTATTAGAGAAAAATGGGAACATTGATTTGCACAAACATCCTCTCAACCCAAACGCATACCTACCGTCTCATCGTGGATAAAAAAAACTAACGCTCATAAGTATTAATCAAATAGATAGGTAATTTAATCGATATGAAAAATATCTATGTATATTACCACCACCCGTTTAATTAAATAAGTTTATTGAAGATAAATAAATCAAAACAAAGAAAAGGTTATTATGATTAGAGAATCGATTGACATGACTCAATACTGAGTCATCTCCATCGAAACCTGGTCAAGGTCAGTGTCAGTGTCAGTGTTCTGCCAAAGTATAGTGACAAGAACATCTGACACTTTGTTTTCTTCTATGACGATCAGTCGAAGGTCTCCGACCATGCTGCCAAGGCATTTGGTATGATAATTAATTACTTAAAATTTGTTTGGACAATGAAGTGAGACTGGCTAATGATGGAAACTATCATAGGTACCTAGCATGACCTCTAACATAGTAGCTATACTTACATAAAAGGCCTTGAACTTCTATTTCAGATTTTATCGTTACAAAACATCAAGGTCTTGTCACATTGTATATATTATTCTCTTTTCTACATTAAAATGTTATTTTCTTTGTTTATCGGATGTGAGACCGATTTTGATGAAATTTCGTGCGGAGATTGATTGTGAACCTGGCTGGGCATAATGTTATAAGAAACAGATCTAATGAAACCGCGATATTAGTTTTTTCTATTTCGAGCAAGAGCAAAGCTTAAAGCATTTTGAAGAAAACAAATAAAACTCCTGCGCATATTACGGAGCAACCAGTACTATATATATAAATAAAACAAATAAACCTTAACAAATTCTAATGTGACACGACAGTTTTGGAAACTAGGTGATAATTTCACAAAAGTGTTTACAAGCCCGGCTAGCTCAGTCGGTAGAGCATGAGACTCTTAATCTCAGGGTCGTGGGTTCGAGCCCCACGTTGGGCGACTCTTTTTGGATTTTCTTTTTATTTTGTCACTACTATAGAAGTCTTGCAGTTTAAAATATATATTATTTAGACACAGTTTTATCAAACTAAAATATTCAGTATTTAGCACTGATTATTTGTCAAGGTGAAATTTTTGGGCAATTCCACCCATACCATTATTTATATTTAACAACATTGCCCCAGATTTTTGAATTAAAAACTACAACTTTCTCAACAGCAGAGCACGAGCGCATTACCATAAAATGTGTAGCAATTTTAATAATGAAGCACCAATCACGATCGTGATGGAAAGTGTTTGATAAATCGACTAATAATATTGCCCTACTTTTAGTTACGAGTATAATGTACAAGCAGACGCCCGCGGCTTCAGCCGCTTCAAAAGTTTTGTACTAAAATCTTCCTCGAGAACCACTCTATCCATTGGTGAAAACTGTATCAAAATCCGTCTAGTACTGCGACAAATTAACAGGTCGCGTGATCGAAGTTTCCTACGATATTATTGGTTAAACATGACGTTTGTTTGAAGTAGACACTGTACGACAAGATCCTTGTTAACCGACTGATAAAGGAGGAGGTTCTCAATTCGACTATTATTTTTTTTAAGTTCGTTACCTATCTTTCGACCCGATTTTTAAACATTTTTGTAAATTCATAGCTTCTGCCTTCCATGTGGTCTCATTTCAATTGAATCCCATTTCGACAGTCATTTGGTCCCATTACGGTAATTGGAAGTCGGTTTTTGTGATGTCTGACGTGTTTTTTAGGGTTTCGTATCCAAAGGGTAAAACGGGAACACTAAGATGTCGCTGTCCGTCCGTCTGTCACCAGGTTGTATATCATAAACCGTCATAGTTAGAAAGTTGAAATTTTCATAACTGATGTATTTCTGCTGCTGCTATAACAACAAATACGAAAAAAAACAGAAAAAATAAATACTTAAGGGGGCTCCATACAACAGACGTGACTTTTAGTAATTTTAATGCGGAATCCTTTGTGCCCGACTCGTATTTGGCTAATCCTAAGCCTAGTTTACACAGTGCGAGCTATCGTACGAGTCAGCCTGTCAAGTAGCTGAACTGCAGTAACTCGTACTGTTTGGACGTCACTTACGAGTAACTCGTATGTGCGAGTTGGACAGTAGCTCGCATCCGAGTTACTTCAACATTTTTTGTTTTCACTCGCATGCTCGCCCGCCAGCAACTCGTATGACAGCAACTCGGCCGTCGCTCGCATCGTATAGACGCGTTCGGCAGTAGCTCGCCAGTGCGAGCGCGACAGTCGTTGTGAGCGGAACCAACTTGACATCGCGGCAACTCGCAAGACTGGACAGCAGCACTAGTGTCGTGTAGACAGCAAAGGCGAGCCGAGCTACTGGCGTACAAGTAGACAAGCCGAGTAGCTGTCTACTGTCTGGTCAGCAGCTCGCACTGTGTAAACTAGGCTAGTTCCAAAAAAATCCGGGCGCCATTGGAAATACCTTCTGCGTGCGAGCCAGAGACGCACGGTAACGGACGTGAGAGCGGCAGAGACCTTAGGATGGAGCGGTCGCGGAATTAAAAAAAGTTCCCAAAAAGAGTAATAAGGTCGCCCCCAATTAACCTTGCCATATTAGTTAATGAATAACTATATAAATCGCTAAACGATTGCTTAATGAAGATAAAAGAAGCTTCAACTTCATTGTGTAATAATTACTAATAATATCAATTTCATAATATTTCCGGAGGGGCTCGTGGTCTAGTGGTTAACTAGTGGTAAAATGTTAACACATTGCAAAGGTTAAGCAACATCGAGTCAGGCCGGTCTTAGGATGGGTGACCATTTCTTAAGACACTGAGACCCCTCCGTGCCTCGGAGAGCACGTTAAGCCGTCGGTCCCGGTTGTCATACTAACATCTATGGCAGTCGTTAGGGGGGTAGTTGGAGCCCTGAATCAAAAATCCTCGCGGTCTAACTACAGAACTTCGATATCGCCCATGGGTTGTGAAGGTCAGATGGCAGTCGCTTCACGGAAAATATCGAAGTTTAGCCGAATCGCAGTTAGACTGGAAAGCCGACCCCAACTGAGTTGGGAAAAGGCTCGGTGAATGATGATTGTTATCATATGGCAGTATAAGTTTCGTCATGTTTCTAAAACCTTATAGTCATACTGTTGACATTTTAGGCTCATAATAGCACAGTTGGGGGCACCTTAAAAGGGCATGTTCTATTCATCTATTGTATAATTTAACGCAACATTTAAGTTATATTTCGATCTTTCATACTTTTTGCCCTTTTATGTTTAGGCTAAAAAAGGTAAATTGGACGGATTATGCATTCTAAAAGCTTTTACAGACGCAACCTTGACACGGTTAACTTCGGACCTCGTTAATCATAGTCCGAGACGCCCAGGACTTTAATTAGCTGTGCCATAGCGGCTGGCACGTAAGATTTTGTGGCCTTTCATCAACATTTCATCGCAAGGCAACGGGTTAGAATTCTTTTTCAAAATTACAATATAGTTGCTACTTTTTTCGGCCATTTTAGACATAACCTATTATAAATGTGCCCGGTGACGGCAATAGGATTGTCCCATATTACGTGGGACTAAAAATACTGGCAAAGTGGGTGTGTAATTCACCTCTGCCTACCCCTACGGGGATATAGGCGTGATATGTGTGTGTGTTACTTAGCATGCTTCCATGAAAGGGTATTAGGGTTTCGAGTATTGTATATTAATATTGCCCCTAACTGCGAACTCTTATGTTTGTTTGAACCTAGTCTATTTATATGTAGGTACCTAGTATATCTACCTACATAGATATACTAGGGCGATAATAGATCGTTTCTAGAAACATCACGAAGAATAAGAAGATATCCACAGTGAAGATAGTATGCCCGAGCAAGTTTTCAAGGTAAGCGAGCTCCTATACTTCCTTCTTCATTTTCCTACGATTCTGAACCATACATGGAATACATTATTTTTAAACCCCTTCGGCATACAGTCCAATCAAATTATTTACCTACTTGTCATTATTTTATCAGCGGTGTAGCTTCCGAACTAGGAAGGTTATAGGTTACAAAAAAAAGCCGTGCGCATTAACATGGCACCTGGCTCGAAAAGAACCCTCCTCCCGCTTCCCCGCGCGGGGCCCCGCTATCGTCGGGCGAGACCGGTAGCGTCAGAGCGTCAATTCAGCGTCACACTCGCCGTAGCACATTTCGTTCCGTTTGAGTAATTTGTTACTGAGTTTTTGTTATTGTTACGTTTGGAAATTTATTTGTTACTAGCTGTTGCCCGCAGCTCCGCCTGCGTGTTATCTACATAACTTTTTTATTTATGAAGCGATTGAAAACCAAACCGCAAATTCAAATCCAAAAAATCAAATCGTTTCTGAGATTAGCGTGTTCAAACATTCAGACAAACAGACAAAAGTTCTAAAAACCATTGTTTTTTGTTTTTTGCGTTCATAAAGCGTTCATAAGCCAGTTTATCTATTATATCTTCTATTATATTCTGTATTATACGAGTTCCATAAAAATTCATCTTAAGATACGAAAATATGACATATTATTTATCATCTACGTCGTGTGTGATAGTCCATTGAATTGTATGGCGAGCGATATTGTATCTTAAGTTAAAATATTATAGTATCTTAGCTGTGTGCAGCGCCCCTTAGCGAACTCCACTGCGGGTGACGTAACCTGTTCTGAAGAGCTCTTCAATCTGATCCCACCCTCTTTCTTCCGATCCCGAACAACGCGTGCCGGGCAGAGATGCCACTCCCACACAGTGGATAGCATGTTCGCGAGAACCGAACGTTTTAAACGTTCTTTTCTCTGCCGCGTATATAACCGCGCATATAACCCTGGGTTCTTTAAGCGGAGCGTGAAGAGGCACATCAGTAGGTAGTCAAGTTGAGGGCCACTCTCTATAGTATTGTGTGCTGTGAGAGTGGCCCACAATCGCTAGACGTCGTCACGACTTTCCACCAGGCGGGCGGCGTCAATTTGGCGAACCCAATATAAAAAAAAACCTACGACAAACTTATTATTTGCGGTTGGTACAGTACTTGGGTCTAGGTATCGAACCGCAAAATTAAGTTTGTTTTTTATTGTATATACTTTTCCGGGATAAAAAGTACCCAGTGTGGTGCCCAGGATATTAAAGAATAATTATACCAAGTTTCATCGTAATCGAACCGGTAGTTCTTGCGTGATGCCTGAACAGACAGACAGACAAAAAAATTTTAAATCACATTTTTGGGTTCTGTGTCGGTCTTGTCCCCTGCCATTTATTTTTTTGATATCTTCAATGTACAGAATTTTCACTTCTACAGATTTATTATAAGTATAGATTGGTTTTTATTAAGTTTTCTCTGCCACACTTTTGACAGCCTCCGTGGCGTGGCGTGGCAGTAGTGCACGCGACTGCCACGCAGGAGGCGCGTGTTTGATTCCCGCTCAGTGCAAATATAAATGCATGAAATATGTCTATTTGCATCGGTCTGGATATTTCCGTGCCTCGGAGAGCACGTTAAGCCGCGTCGGTCCCGGTTGAATTACGAACATCTATGGTAGTCGTTACGGGTAGTTGGAGCCCTCAAAAGTTCAACACACGTACAATCACGCCTTTATCCCCGGAGGGTTAGGCAGAGGTAAATTACTAGCGCGAGAGCGACCGTGACGTGACTGAGTGCGGTCACCGAAGAGCGGTGAGTGACGTACTGTCGTCAACTGCGATACGATACGAATCACTGTTCACAGTCACCGAAGAACGGTGTGAACTGCGATACGATACGAAACACTGTTTACAATCACAATCGCCGTGAGTTCCCAGTCCAGTCACCGCCGTGATCTATGATTGGTGAAATCACGTGATTTATAACCAGTTATTGTGATTTCATTCCATGCCTACAAAGAAGTAGTGTACCTATAGTAGTTTTTTTTGCACTCATTACTTTAAACGTCATACGTTAGAGCCAGGTGCCATGTTAATTCGCACGAGTTGTATATATTGGAAATTGTCATTCCGCCGCTTCAAGTCTATATAATTTAGTCACATTAACATCGAAGTTGTAGAATGCTCACTAAAAAAACATATGACATATCCACGACCAGATTTAGTCATTAATGGGACCTGCTTTAGTCGCACCCGAGGAATCTGCCTTAGGGTTGTCAAAAGTAGCGGATATTTAACTCTTATTTGTTTACTGTTAAGAGAAGGGATTTTTATCTATTTACAACATTATTGTTGTACATAGTAATTTAATTTCGTAATAAAAAACGTATGCTTTTAAAACGATGACAATACTACTGAGTACCTAATTGTGTATTACTAACTGATGCCCGCTTGACAAACTATATACTAAAATCTTCCTCGAGAACCACTCTATCCATTGATGAAAACCGCATCAAAATCCGTTGCGTAGTTTTAAAGATTTAAGCATACATAGGGACAGACAGACTTTGTTTTAATACAGTTATGATGATGATACTAAATGTAAACTTTTGCTGCTCAAGCACTTTTAACTGAATACTGCCACATTTTGGAAATCCGTAACAATAGTCAGTGAAGCGAGACGTCTTCATCTATTTATTTTTATCATTTTCATTATGAAATAATGATTACAAATAATACGTATGCCTCAACCCTAATGTTTGTCAATTATTTGAAGTTTACAGGTGTTACACAGTGTCTAACTCTAACCGTTTGTTGCCCGCGTCTTGCCATCGGAATGTTAATTAAATCCAGCCAGTAGCATAGGACTTATATAAAAAGAACGTAAGCTCGTGTAGAGAAAAAATAAAGAAAAGGTCGGCACGCGCTCAACCGTCCAACGGTTGATGTACTGAGCGTTTTTCTAGAATAAGAAAAACTGGGAATTTATATATAATTATGGGTGTTTGTTATTCAAGGGTTCATTGGCGGACCTCAAGCGTGACGGCGCGCGGCGTAAACACTGGAACGAATGGTTTCGCACAACGATCTTTGTATCTAAACACCAACATAATTTTCTTCAAATTTTATTTTATTTTCGTAATGCAGCGGTACTAGACAGATTCATAATAATTACCTATTAATTGCTTCTTTTACGCGTCTCCTACACCATCATGTTACCAAAAAAACATTTTCAAACCCAACTGAATAATAAAAGTAAAAATAAAAGGTAAGTTTTTAGTGTAATTTATTTTAATTAGTCCACACCCTATAGCAATTAATTTTCAAAAGTCGCAATAAATCGCAGTGTCTTGATTACTGTTGCTAGGTAACCAGATTCCAAACACTAATTCCAAGTGAATATCCAATTAGGTACACCCCTATCTATATCTAAATTGGATCGCTTAATACTTCCATATTCAAGGCTTTTTGTAACTTTGGATTTTGGAATTCTACAGTACTAATGTTTAAATATCGACTGACTCGGTGGCGCAGTGGTATGTGTATGCGACCCCCGTACCTGAGGTCCCAGTTTAAATGTCGGGTCGAATCAATTATTTGTGTGGTCCACAAAGGTTTGTTTTATTTAGAAATATATAAGTATGTTTATCAGTCGTCTAAATCCCATAGCACAAAAACATATTTACATTACAAAATATCGTTTAAAAATCCTCCGCGTCACTGCTGACTGGGAAGGTTCTCAGAATGCTGGCTGTGTTGCCACGTTAGATGGCGATACTTATTCTTTGGGTCAGCAAATAGCCAGCCTGCTGTCTCAACCCCAAACGGCTTAAATATGTAATCACCTGCTAGGTTAGCATATGTACGCCGTTTGAGGCCTTCAACCAATGCAGCGCCGGCACATCCGAATGTGTTTGGAAGGTGTGAAGGTGCTGAGGTGTCAACGCCAAAGGCCTTCCCATCTTCCACGATAGCAACGACATACCGTCCGGTCTCTTTCCATCGCTTCGTGCTAGCTAACCCATTTGGCTCACATACGGCCGGGAGACCTGCGGTGAAAAGAGCCCTATGAATTATGTCGTTTAGCCGAGCTGTCGCGTGTCGCCTAGTGGCCGCTTATACTTATTGTATTCAATCTTATTATTTAATTTTATTTATTCCGAGGTATACGCTTCTGTGATTGATTATATATTAACAAAATGTTTAAAGTAGAATCGAAGCAAGCTAAATTTTCTTATCACTTCTACCTATCTATGTAACATGTATATATCATGTGAATATTATACACATATCGTATATTGTATGAGTCTGAGTCACTTATTTATGACATTATAATGTCGGCTCGTGCTGCGAGATGGTGGTACAGATATTATTTGTAACATATCGCAAACAAAATGCCTTATGCATAAAATTACTTAATTAATGGTAATTGAGTAAATACATGGGTATTATCTGCAAGTGGTGCACCTGCCGATCAACGAAAGGCTCTGGTAAACATAAAAGTAGCCAGTTACCGGTAATAGGTGAACCATATGTAGGTAAAGGTTGACCCGGAATTGAACTGACTTAAAACACCTGAGTTAAGAGTTTTTTATAATAATTAAGAATAGTTTTGTGAGTAAAATTATAATCTTACCGATTCAGGATTCCTTCGATGGCCATATTGTACCTTTGAACAATAAATAATCAATTAGAAACTTAACTTTATTACTAAATGTAATTATAATACAATTAAAACTAACTAAATATGTACATTACCTATCCTAATTATACCTACTAAGATTACATCTACTTAAATTCTAATATGCGTCAAAGAATTCCTCCGCCTCGTCGCCGACTGGCAATGTTCCGAGAAGGCTGGCAGCATTGCCACGTTGTATGGCAATGCTTATACCTACTTATCTGTTTTTGGGAAAAAATTAAATGCACAGCAAAATAAATATCGCCCCTCAGTTTTTTCCCTGCAAATAAACCAATTGTTTAACAATACTAGTACTAGAAATAATTCAAAAATATACATCAATAGTGTTGTACTTATTTTTTCTTTAAATGCGTCAAAAAAAGATGTTTAACGTACAAAAAATATGATTTGCTGATAAAATATATAAAACATACTGATTGCGCAATTGCGCAGTAAAACTTAATAAAGTCATAAAGCGATCCGACTTGGTTAGCTTAGAATTCTTAAATATGTAAATAGCTATGCGTCACGAACTTAAATTGCTAAAATTATTATATTTTGATGTAATTATTTGCTATTACTATTATTTTTAGAAAATAAGTTTGGTAAAATTAGGCATTCAGTCACGTGACATCAAACACCAATCAGAAAATATGACGTCACAGGTTGCACTCTCACACCATAGAGTAAGTATGTATGAAGAGCTGACTTCTTGTTCAAGTTGTGTCTGTGATTTTGTGTAATTTAATTGTTCGTACGTTTTTATTAATTTACGAATTTTTGTTAATTTTAAAGTTAAATTATTATAAATCTAACAAAAGTAGATTGAACAAAACGCATTTTTGGCGCATTATTTCGATGTGCACCTATCTAGAAACCTGTACCAATCTAACTCAAACCCATAACTGAAAACTGCATCAAAATCGGACTAGTAGTTTTTGAAAAAATTGGCAACATTGCTTTTCACAAATAATGTTCGCTGCAGCACCCCCTGGTGAGTTGTCATCGTAACATTTATCTAAGAACATGCACCAATCAAACCTGAACCCATAACTAAAAACTGCATCAAAATCCGACCAGTAGTTTAGGAGAAAAATGGCAACATGTATTTGCACAAACATCCTCTCACCCCAAACTCATATACCATCTCCGTTCCGTCGTATGTAAAAAGCTATGCGTGTCCAGTCTATAATCCTTACAAGTGACATGTTCTTGGAATACGTTGAAGGAAACGCGTAAGCGCCATGATACGAGTATTCACGGCGCTTTTGACCTTTTGGTCGTGAAAAAACTATAACTAATAAGCGATCTTGCGCTTGAATATTTATATTACGATTAGACGACTAATTTATGGCTTAATCGCTGCAGCGAACTTCGTTCGTTTTTTGTTCAGAATAGCTTCGTCAAACACATTTTGATTTGTTTCGCAACGTGTGACATCACCCAAGGCGCCATGACAGATTGGAGCGTTTTCGTTACCATTTTAAATACATTTTTTAGACCGCAAAATAAAGTATGTAAATTATTGTCAAATTGATCAAAATAATAATTTTTTTCGACTATATAGATTCAAAGCTACATATTAATGTAGCTTTGAATCATATGTACAATTACAATTTTTGAAATTTGGGACACAAGCCTATCCTCTGAGCCAAAATAGTAGGTAGCCCAACCCAGGTAAAGTCTTTCTGGTCATGTAAAGCGTTCTATCTGTTGTTTTGCTAGCTCTGGTGCGCCAAGAAAAAAATTGTTGGTACGTTAGTCTTTAAAAATCACGCTGGTTTTACAGTAAACTAACATTATTTATGAATCATGCCCCTGACACGACCAATGTGGTGTGAACCGTAATATCGTGACCAAAGTTATTTTATTAGACCAATAAAATCGCGGAAAATTCTGTAACGTGACCAAAACGACATGTAATTGGTCAAAGTAAGTCTACCGTGCCGTGTTAAGGGAGCAGGTTTAAATTTAGAATCGAATAATATTATTGCACCATAGTGAACGTCGTACTAAGTTCATAGCGCCTGCACGCGTATTTTGTGCAACTGGTAGATATAAACACCTACACCTGTGTCTATATGTCTATATATGTAGCCTATAATAGTACCTACGCGGAAATCACGCACTAGACGTAAGGGCTAGATATCTTGTTAAGGGAGCAGGTTTAAATTTAGAATCGAATAATATTATTGCACCATAGTGAACGTCGTACTAAGTTCATAGCGCCTGCACGCGTATTTTGTGCAACTGGTAGATATATACACCTACACCTGTGTCTATATGTCTATATATGTAGCCTATAATAGTACCTACGCGGAAATCACGCACTAGACGTAAGGGCTAGATATCTATGTATTTCATGAGCATTATATTACCCAATGTTTATTTACACAATACTATCAGGTTTTCACCACTAAGAAATCTGAGTAAGGAGAGCGGACCAGATGTTCTGATTCAGAAAAATTTGTAGGTAGGTATAGGTAGGTACCTATACCTACCTACTAATATATATAAAGGGTAGGTACCCCTATATAGAAATTGGAAAAAAAATAATGACAAAATACTCTAATAGCCATCTTTAAATAATAAAAGAATTCATTGATCGTTTGCCCTGGCCGAAAGGCTTAAAAACGTCAAAGTCGATTGTAATGGACATCGTTATGATAAATCCTATTAACGTTAAGAAGACGAACGATTGATCCTCATTTTTCCATGTTAATAATTTTAATCAAGTGGTACGCATAATTATATCTAAAAATATTTACATTACAAAATATGGTTTAAAAAATCCTCCGCGTCATTGCCGACTGGGAATGTTCCCAGAATGCTGGCTGTGTTGCCACGTTGGATGGCGATACTAATTCTTTGGGCCAGAAAATAGCCAGCCTTCTGGTCCTGAGAAGCATCGATTAAGCGTTTAGCAATGTCTCTATAAAGGCGGCGAGCACTCGGACCCCATGACCCCAGTGTCTCAACCCCAAACGGCTCAAATATGTAATCACCTGCTAGGTTAGCATATTTACTGCCGCAGCAGCGCCGGCACATCCGGATGTGCTTGGAAGGTGTGAAGGTGCTAAGGTGTCAACGCAAGTAGCGTCCCACATTGCACCAAAGGCCTTCCCATCTTCCACGGTAGCAACGACATACCGTCCGGTCTCTTTCCATCGCTTCATGCTAAACCATTTAGTTCACGTACCTGTGGTACGTATCTCAAATAAACTTAGATGAAGAGGAAAAGAAAACAAAACCCGAAAAAAACTCGGTTTCAATCTGGGAGGATCAGACCGTGAAAGGTAGACAACTCACAAAATTGATAAAAATAAATTTCTCAACTAGTTGTAAAAAGAGCTCCCGCAGCTATTTTTTTGGACTTGTAGGTTATAATCAACTTTGCAACAACACTTACTAGGTATAACGTTTCACAAATACAAGCCAGTTTTGTGACACATGGTTCGCTAACCGCGTTTTATCCCGATCTCAGGCCGCCACTTGAACCACTTGCGATTTCAAAGTAAGATTATATTATTGTACAGTTATTTGTAGGAATAAAAAATGCTGCTTCACTGATTAAAATAAAAGCAGTAAAAGACTACCTGTTCACTGACTAGATAAAGAGGCCTGTTCTATAATGAATGCGTACCTACCTAAGTTTACCACTGTAATGAAATTCAAATAGGATTTATTTCTTACTAAAAAGTAATAAGTAGAGATAGAAGTAGGTCTATTTATGCAAGAAAATACAAAGCACAACATGGCGTGCGATGGATAGTACGAGTATGTAGCGTCTGTCGGTTATTTCGGTGAGAAAGATGATGTGAGATAGCTAAAACTTGGTATGGTCATGATTACCAGGGCAGACAAATGTCATCTCAGTCTCCTTACGACCACGAACCCTGTCGAAATGTCAGGTTTAAAAACTAATAAAAAAATCGCAATTCAATCAGTTAAAATGTACTGTTTTGTAGGTTATGGTTCTGGTTATTTGTCTTTTGTTCCAAATGCTGTTTTGTCAAAATCATTTTGCGTATAAGCGAGACTATCCTCAAAAGCAAAAATAACGAACTATCCATACCGGTATTGGGGTATCTGTAATCTGTCAACACACCAAGAAGCAAAAGCAAATGCCAACTGGGCGAATATTTAGGGGGGTCTGAATTAATGTATCTGATAATATCTCCGGAACGTGTGCATTTATTTTTAAACGGAGCACCACTTTAAATAGCTAAATAGTTAACGAAAAAGTAGCTCAAACAACATATCTAAAAAATTGATAATAAAAAAGTTGTATCGAGTAAAAGCAGTAAAAATGCCAGATTTCCACGTGTATCCACGCAATGCTCGCGCCTATTTTTTGATTATTTTAAAAATTAAAGCTTTAATGTGTTATTTGGTATATGTGCTGTAATTATAACACATAAATCTGCATATGCCGTGCAAAACTACCAATACCCGTTAAGTTAATCAAGAAAAAACTTATGTTCAAGAAATGTGCATCATTCTCCTTCCATAACATTGTTTTGAATATTACATCGAATTGAGGTGCGAGGGGGGGAAAGTTGTGACCCGAGCCAACAGACTTCCCCGCACCTTAGTCGAGCGACGTGCTTCGGTGGCTACAGACGTCCGCGATTCTTACAGGTAAGCCTTTGAAATTCATTCTCCTAGAATGTTTATTAAATTCGTCACTTTCATTTTCGTGTATATTTTCTATAAAAGTATATTGTAGTCTATTTATTTCACGAAAAAGTATGAAGGTCTTATGTACATTGTGAAATATTATGCATTTTGTTTACTACCACGCCCGTAAAACATGTTACGACAAGATTTTGTCGAAATCGTCACTTTTCTCAACATCATTCTCCTGAATTTGTACTGATAGGATAATGACGCCTGTTGAGAAAAATGACACTCTGTGGGATAATAATGATAAGCAGTGAGGATAATGACGAAATTTTGTTGATGGTTTGTTTTAGGTTAACTTTGTGAAACGAAATAATTAATACTATCATGGAGCTCAAGTATTATGTATTAATTATAGATACAAATCGTCCTTATGTTGATCCAAAACATTTTTTGTATATATTGGAAGATTTTATTGTGATATACGCTATATATGAAGGTGGTCAATGTAAAGCTCTATGTGAAGATAATGTAGACTTAAAGATTTTTAATACATATGATATAAACAACAACCATAGATACAATGGAGTCTCTATTGAAACGCAGGGACAGCTATCCAGTTTATTTGATGACTTTATACACGAAGTGGAAATATCCTTATAAATAATAGTATCAAGTGGTCCCTGTAACCTTTTTCAGAACATTTTTAGTATTTGTAGGTACTATATTATGCTCAGTAAAATCTTTATAAATTGCATGATTTTTATGTAGTAGAGTATTCGTAATGTTTCTAGGCAGTAATATCAAGGAGAGTAGGTCCTTTCCTCCTTGCTGTAGATTAGTCCCTCTTAAATTACATATTAAGTTAATTAAAAGCAAATAATTATGCTTTTCCATTTCAGGTTTAGTGTTAATCATCGTTTAATTAAATCAAGCACATGCCATTGAAAATTTAAACTGGTAAGTCTTAAAGGGAAATAATATATCAATAGGTAAGTACCTACTTTTTGTTCTTTTATCATCATTCTTTATATATAGCTAACTAGCTGACCCGACGAACTTCGTACCGCCCAACACCTACTCTACACCTACGCTACACCTACCCTACCCTACACCTATTCGACACCTACCCGACTATACTCGTATATTTTCTATGAAGTAGGTACCGAGTATTTGAATTTAACGCAAGGAGATATAATATCTTTAAAAACACATATTTTTTTTCAGATTAAAAGAAGACTGATTCAAGACTGAAGATATCACTGATAATAAATAATAATGTTGTAGCTTTCGTTTCTATAAATTTATTTAGTTAAGAAAATTCCACCTAAATCCAAAAAAGACATACAAATTAGACTAGCAAAACAAAGACTATGCCAAAGACAACGTTATGCAAAAATAAAAGACGATCCTGAATTGCTAGCTATAGAAAAAGAAAAAAGAAGACAGAAGTACTTAAAAAAGAAAGCAGAAATTGATTCATTAAAAGCCCCTCGGGCAATTAAAGAGCAACGTAAAAAGTGGAAGGAAAATTCTAAAAAGTGAGTAAGTCTCGTTAAGTAGTCAGTAATTCAATATTATTATCGATTGTATTTATTAATTTTATTTTTCAGAAGGTTTAAGGACTAGTTAGTTAGTTTTAATTGTATATCTTGTCATCTTCTTTTAAGGTACAGACATAGAAAAAAGGAAGACATACCACCAACTTTCGAAGTAATTCAAGTCACTGGTGAAGAAGGTGTAAAAATTTCATCTGATAGCTGCATTAATAAAGAAGATCCCTTGATAATAAACTGTGCAGCTATTCAAAAAATGAAGTATGAAGAGTTAAAGAAAAGAAAACAAATATTAAGACTTCTCTTACATTATAAAAGGAAGACCAAGAAACAAAGTACAAAGATATCAAGACTACAAAAGCTACTTAGAAATTACCAAAGGAAAAATGAAACGCTTTCGTTCAGTACACAATCAAATGTAGATTCTTTGGATTCACAATCAAATGTATATAACAGACACCAATCACAACCTTCAGAAAGCAGGAAATTATCAGTGACTGAGAATATAAAGAAATTTTACTTGCAAGATGATAACAGCGTACAATGTGCAGGCAAGAAACAATATATAACAAAAAATAAGATCCAAATGCAAAAGCGGTACTTATGCTTACCGTTGAAAGATTTACACAAAAATTTTTTAACTGAGACGAAGATCAGAGTAAGTTGCTCATTCTTTTGTAAATTGCGACCGTTTTGGGTGACTTTCCCTAAAGAAGCTAACAGAGACACTTGTGTATGCCAAGTTCATGAAAACATGAAGTTATTAATTACGGCTTTGTACAGAAAGTCAATAATACGTGAACAAAATTATGAACAGGTCCTTATTAAACTTTGCTGCGATTCAAAAAATGTAGACTGTCTGCAAAGAACATGCGATGCTTGCAAATCGAATCGTCTCGAGTATTACGTGGATTCTGAAAATTCTCGCTGTACGTTTTATGAATGGAAAAGAGTGAGTAAAGCAATTAATCAGCTAGATAACAAAATAAAGAAATTCATAGTCACTGAGAAGAAGGACATCACCTTAAGTGCTAAAGACGCAATTGTAAAATTAGAAGATGATTTGAATACATTTTTTTATCATACTTACAAAATTACCAGTCAATACACAGTAATGAAGGATTTGAAAGAAAACCTCAATATTCATGAAGCTTGCGTACATATTGATTTTTCGGTATATTATGCCTTGAAATATGGAGTGGAAGTTCAGGCTTTCCATTTCGGTGCCAGCAGACAGCAAGTATCTTTGCATACTGCAATTATTTATACTCACAATTTTACCACTGGGAAAGTTACTCCGAAATCCATGTGCACAATTAGTAAATGTTTGCGGCATGATGCTCCAGCCGTGTGGGCCCACTTGATACCACTGATAAGGGAGGTCTTTAACCAGAATCCCTTTATTGACACTATCCATTTTTTGTCAGACTCGCCATCGTCACAGTACAGAAACAAGTATATATTTTATTTGATTACTCAACTTTGTAAAGACTTCTCCCAACTAAAAAGAGTCACGTGGAATTATTCCGAAGCGGGACACGGAAAAGGTGCTCCTGATGGAGTTGGAGCTACATTAAAAAGAACTGCAGATCGTATGGTAACTTTTGGAAAAGATATTGGGACATTTGAACAATTTTACGATTTGATTAATAGTTACATAGTAAATGAAAGTCTTAATATAATTGTTAAAAAAATAGATATTGAGGAAATCTTGTTTAGAGAGAGCTTAATTCCTAAAACATTAAAACCATTCAGAGGCACCTTTTCTGTATACCAAATTATTTGGGAGAAGTCTGCATCCAGGACGACTGTTCGCAATATGAGTTGTTTTATTTGTGAAACTTCAGAAATTTGCATTCATGGAAAACATATTGGTTTTATTGAGAAAACTGTTGACTTACGAGACGAAAATACATCTTCCTTTATCTCTGAGACAGCAAACAAGAAGCGTATAGTGGTTCTCTCTGATGTAACTTTTAAAACATATAATCTCTCTTTACCATCTACTTCTTCAGAAGTTTCCACTTCATCACAGGATTCCATTAGAAATTTTAAATAAAAACTAAAACTTTGATAAGCAGATTGTTATGTTTCACATATATATATATAATATATAATATATTATTGTTTTTTAGATAGGTGTTTTAAGTTTGTTAGTTTTTCCACAGAAACATCTACATTATTTTGATCATGTTTCATTACACTAATTGAAACTTGAAAATTTGTATTAATTTTGTGATATCTTGTTTGGTATATTTTTGTTATAACTTTACCTACTATTGATCTCATTAAAAAAATAATTAATATCTCGAATTAAGGTAAACTGTTATGTTTTATTAGTAAATATATATAATAGGGGTAGATATGTTTGTAAAACAGTAGTTTGTTTATTATACTGTGTATAGTTAGTGCCATTCACGAAAACGCGCGAAATTATTTTCGTAAACCGCATACAGTGCAAGCGTGCTATCTTCCGTATGTGATTTGCTTTTGTATCCTCAGAAGTAAAAAGCATACATAAGATTGCACACTAGCCCTGTACTCGATTTACGAAAATAGTTCCGCGCGTCTTCGTGAATGGCACGAACTATAGTAAGCAGTGCATAAGTATTGATACTTAAGCATTGCTTAGACACACCATAGAGATTGAGATTGATCTGAAGAGTCAGGCTCACTCTTGAGATTGATACTTTTAATTTACGTAATTTTATAAGTAGTCTGAAATAAAGCAATCATGGTTTAAAACCTATAGAAGTTGTTATACTTAATATGTTTTTGTTCTAAAATTATTTTGACATTATTTTGTTTTGTTGATTGAAATCAAAGACCTTATAATACAACGGACATAGGATCTAGAACAAATCGCAAGAAAATAATGTCCCGAGTCGACCTATACATTATACATAGGCATACATAGATATAAACAAATTTCATATTAAAATTTAAACCTTGATTCAACGGAATAGTGTTCACTTTTGTTTGCACTAATTTATCGCATTACGTAGCTTCTATCTGTCCGCCTGACTAATTCACCTTATGCAGCTTATACTTGAACTACGTGAACATAGAAACAATGGAGTAGGTTTATTTTGTTAAAGTCTTTTAAGGATTCCATGATATGTACCTACGTAGGCGTAATAATTAATGTAAGACTACAATAAATTCCATAATCTTATAAATTGTAATTACTTGTTTATGTTAGACGAAATAAGCTGAAAAACTAATTAACGACTGACAAAGATTTTTTTTTTCGAGTCAGTTTCATAATAAGTAACTGTAGTGTATGAATAACAAAAAGGGAATTCATGAATTTATCTAATTATAATATTATAAATGCCAAACTTCTTGCGGGTGTCAAAGTTCTTCCGCTTTCATTACTATTTTCATAACGCTATGTCGCTACGTCTACTACAAGATAGCCGTGTTTCAAGTGACTGAATTAGTTGCTAAAACTGCGCATCATTAATTTATTTTTATTTTATGGTTAATTTTTGGGATACGAAATTATTGGCTACTAGCTGATCACCGTGACTCCGCCCGCGAGATATAGTTATCTCGGCCCCGATTCCCGTGGGAATACATTACCGAGAATCCAAATAAAAAGAAAATAACAGTACATACACGAAATAAAATGACATGTGTAATTAATAATTATATTTATGACAAAACAATGATACCCTGTGAAAATTAAAAACATTTTTGGGCTTATCTCCTCCATTCAATCAAGGGATTCTTGTACAAGTTTCATAAAGATCGGACCTCTTTTTGTTATGTCCATAAAATGAGCCGAACAAACAAGATTGTTATTTTTTGGATCAAAATATTCTTCTCGCCGTGCTAGGGCAATAATATTTTTCCATTGTGCACAGTGTACTGGATCCCGAGGAAAACTGAAATAGATGTTGGTTCATATAACGAAAAAAAAATCATAAAGAGCCAAGGCGTGTCTCCACTATAATCTTTGTTCCAAATAGTTTTATCGCTATCGGTAATCCGAATAAATCTGAATGGTCATTTTGTTAGTACATTATTCAGTGAAAATGAAATGGTCTCTTTCTTTTTACTGAGCTTGGGATGAGTTCGAAAGAGACAGATAGGTACTTCGGTATTGGACTGGATTGCAATATTTACTTTTGTCTTTTAATTTATTATCGACGAAATACTGTATTTTAAGTGAAATAATAAATTGCAAATAATAAAACAAAAGCTTATTTACTGAAAATATGATACACCGTCTTCAATTTGCTTTTTTTTCGTAGTTTTTACACGTTTTTACAATACAGTACGGCATTGTGCAACGTGTTGTCGTTCAGTTGTCAAAATCAAGACTGGCGCGCGATTGTTTCTCTTTTAGCGTTTTGTTTCTCTTTTAGTTCGGACACTTTTTAGCGATGATCCGAAATCCATTGTATTTAAAATCATTGATTGAAATAGTTAAAATTAAAAAATATAATCTAAATATTTATGCTATGTATTTCATTCATTCTTGCGTACCCACGTCGTTTAACTAATCACTAACTAAATTGGAGAACTTATCATTATCCTCAAAATATCGTCATTGACCTGATAACTGAAAATCATTATTCTCATATTTTATCATTATCCTCAACAGCATTTTAAAGAAAAGCATGATTCTTTCATGAACTGCTTGGATATTTGGAGAAACTCGTTTAAGAATCTTATTATCTTAACCTGCCTATGTACACTTTCAATAAATTTTAACAATGCATGCAGTTTTTTAAGAGTCGAAAAGTTTTAGAACAAATTAAATCATTTCTGAATATTCGCCCAACTACGATGGTAGTCAGACCAAACTGGTTTGTTCCGGATTTAGTCACTGTGTACTTACTAGTACAAAGCAAAAGGACCTCTAGGTGATTTATCTGCACTTGAACTGAACGCACGCCGACTCTGGGACAAGAACGGAGGTTAAACTTTCTTCTAGTTATAAAATAACGTAACCAGTTATTAATTGAATTGTGTTTCTACATAACGCCAAATCATTAACATAATCTGTCAAGTATATTGGAGAAAATAAATCTGACTCAAATTTCGTCGTATTGTATTTGTGTCAACGTTATTGTCAGTGTGTTTAACACAAATACATAAAATCATTCCTTTATCCTCGAGGTAGGTAGAGGCGAAGTACACATTTTGCCAAGAATTTTGTTGCTCTCTCAAATTAGGTGACAAGTTTATTGCTATTACCGGGCACTGTATACAAAATTAAATGCGTTTTGACAGACAGGACCAATGTTACGTACCTCAAATGTCTGCAGTCTGCAAATTTCCATAAAGCACTGTGGTAAAGTAAGTATTGCCATATGAATATCAAATACCGTAGTTTTTATGAGTATTGTGTATGGTAGAATTATTTCTATATTATGCTTACGTCTTTACACGGAAACATTTCATTCACTCATTGTGGTTAAATGATTATACTGAATCTTAACGTACTAATAATTGTTTCTAAACATTATAGTTGATTTATTAGACTTTAGATGTAGACCATATTGGCATCAGGGCAGGATGATGACTTCGATTTGGTGGCTTCCTCGTTCTAAGCATAGCCACGGATCATTATTTATTAAAGACAATACCTAATATTACGAGTATTATATTATACCTACACTTGCGCTCATCGAACATGTCCACGACCAATTAAAAATCATTTTTGATAATATCGCAGCATGGTATAAATATGAAATCGTTTGACAAAGTGTACTAATATATTCCAAAACTGTTTACCATTCTTTAATCTTACCTAAGGTGACGCAACTTGCACATTAACATTGGCCACTGGGTTACTAGGGTTCTGACTACGAGTATTAAAGCCTCAATCGATGCCGAATGCAATAGTATATGTTTTTGCTGTTCTCTCTGAGACAGTCTTGATAATGCCTCGTTTAGAGGCGAAACAATTGTCGACGTTTTGTTGTCCTTTTGATTCTGCGAAAAATTAATGCTATTAATTAATGCTAAAAAGTTTTTTCTTAAAAAAATTTTTACTTACCATTGTTTTGTCATGGATTTTCGCCAAGTAACGCCTGTTTCTATCCAATATTATAGTATATGTTGTTAAAAAAAATCGTAAATAAAACGTTATTGTTGCTAAATTAAACGTTATAACCGTTACCGCCGTCAATTAACATAGTTTTGGAAGTAGGTATATATTTAGATAATAATTACCGTGTCTAATTCATTGATTTTTTGAATGATTGTTTTGTTATATTGACTACTTCCGAGGTATATATTTGTGTAGCGACGGTTTTGGGGTACAATTTATTAACGTTTGGAACAAATATTTTCGAAAGTAGCGCGGACAAACAGAGTTTTCAGCTTTAAATATAAGTAATTAGAACAAATATTAGGTCTTTAACTATGAAATTGCTTCTTCGTCTTTATCTTTTAAAAATATGGTAAAGGATTAGTATCTCACTTCCGTTAACTAGAAACTCGCTAACGCTATATATATATATTCTATTCTATCTATCTATGTATTAAAGTATCCTTTAATATTTAAAACAGGCATTTTCCTCACTAATATTTTATCTTCTTATCTATCTCTTGAACTTCACAACCATCTACTCTCTTTGTAAAACCTTTTATTTTTATGTATAATATTTATATTTCATTGTGCGCAACCCCTATCAATTTCAACAATTTTCTTTCCATCCTGAGGTTGTCTGGAAGAAATTGCTCTTTAGCAATAAGGCCGCCTGTTGTACAATCTTTTTAAAAATATGTGTATATATTTGTTTATGTTTTTATGTACAATAAAGAGTATTTGATTTGATTTGATTTGAAATTGCCGTTTTGTATGAAAAAAATTAAACGATTTTGTTTTCATGTATTTTTTATTTGTATTAATCGAAGTAATCACCCATGCAATCAATGCATCTTTGCCAACGCAGCGGCAGTTTATTGATGCCCTTCTTAAAGAAATCAGCTGGACGGGAGGCAACAAATTCTGCAAAGGCATTTTGTACTGCCTCTCGGGTATTGAATTTCTTTCCCGCCAAGAAGTTATCCAAATTCTGGAAAAAGTAGTAGTCTGTAGGCGCAAGGTCTGGTGAGTATGGCGGATGACGGAGAGCTTCCAACCCCAGTTCTTGCAACTTGAGACCGTCTGCTGTGCCGCATTGTCGTGCAGGAGCAGCGGAGACCAGCGATTGACCAATGCTGGATGGAGATGTGCCAGCTTCTCCATCATTGTGTTCAGTTCTTCACAGTACACAACTGCAGTAATGCTCACCCCCTTTTGGTTAGAAGCTGTGATGAATCACACCGGCGCTACACCACTAAACAGTGACCATCACTTTTCTAGGGGTAAGTTTTCGTTTAGGGCGACCGCGAGGTTCAGTTTTAGGTCGAAATTTCCAGAACAGAAGCGAGCAAACCAATAACAGGCGGTGCGTTGGTTTGTAGTGTTAGCTCCGTAAACGTTGTTGATGTTGCGTGCCGCTTGTGCCGCGTTGCTGCCACGACGATACTCATATTCCATAATTACTCGATATCAATAAACAATTAATTACTACTTTTGGAAAAGAATTCCATGTTTTTTAAATAAAACTGGGTATGCAATGCATGCTGCTAATTGTAAATGTTGAGCGGAGCAAATGTTTTTATTACATATCAGAATCAGAATCGAACCCTTAAATTAATTAATCGAATGAAAAAAAAAACTATTTTCATTGTTGACGCACGTGTTTCCATGGCAACCATTTAATCATCTGGTTTTTCGGTGATGTCCAGGACATTTTCGGTGATTATTCCTCCGTGGTCAGCTCTATTTTCATGATTTCAGAGATATGCACTCCCGGGTATGATGTCGACCAGCATGCCAAATTTGGTCAAAATCGGTCGAGCCGTTTCGGAGGAGTTGGCACACAAACGATTTACACTTGTCGCCTAACATTGAGCTCCGCTCAATTTGAAATTAGAATTCTTAAATATTGGATAGAATCAGGCGTTACTTGGTGGTTAGAATTCTTAGTCAACAAAAATTTTTTTGATTTGAAATGGCCAGTACTGCAGAACGGCAATTTCATAGGTAAACCTATTATTAATAAGCAAAACAATACTTGTGAGAAATGGAGGTAAGTAACAGTACAAAATAAAATACATATAAATATGTACATATATATAAACATATAAAGGTGCTCCACACTTATTCACATCACATATTTTAAAATATGTGATGTGAATAAGTGTGGAGCACCTTTGAAGATGCCATAGAGCGAAACCGGTCAGGTCCTACTAATAATTAAAAAATTGTGGAATATCTGTACAAGTGAGTCATTTCATAATGTATTACTATATGTTCCACCAAGTGCCGACAATCGAAAGCATAAATTACAAATAAATATAATGAAGTGAAGAAAAGTTATGAAATTTTATCATCTATACTATTCTACACACTTAAATGTACAATTTCCTTAATCCTGTTTTATTCCATAGTTATAACCGCTTCGTTAGTTATTATCTATATATTTAATACGACAATTTGTCTGTCTGTCCGTCCGTCGCGTTTTTCAATTATAATTAATAATACATACATTTGCATGAAATATTAAAATATTCTTTGATTCTTAAATATTTGAGGCGATACAAAGTTCGCCGGGATACCTAGTTATACATTAATACTTAGAAATAGTAACGTTACAGATATCCGCTCCGCTGCGCGCTGGTGCATTGAAATCATAACAATATTACACATATGATCAACTTTTAACTCTAAATCTACCTATCATTACACAGGTATATACGTATATTCTTAAGACACTGAGACCCCTCCGTGCCTCGGAGAGCACGTTAAGCCGTCGGTCCCGGTTGTCATACTAACATCTATGGCAGTCGTTAGAGGTAGTTGGAGCCCTAAATCAAAAATCCGACCGGTCTAACTACAGAACTTCGATATCGCCCATGGGTTGTGAAGGTCAGATGGCAGTCGCTTCACGGAAAATATCGAAGTTCAGCCGAATCGCAGTTAGACTGGAAATCCGACCCCGACTGAGTTGGGAAAAGGCTCGGTGAATGATGATGATACGTATTAGTAGTATAAAATTAAAGTTTTATTTCAGTTTTAAAACCCCTGAAGATCCCTTTATCACGTAGGAAGTGCGCTGTAATCTTAATTTTCTTGTCTTTCAAACAAAAAAATCTGCATAAAATTGGTTAATCTGTTTTGAAGTATGATGCCATAAACAGATACACAGGTTAAGTTTACGTACAACATAATTTATAACACACCTCGTATTCCGTCGAGGGTTGATTTTATAAACTGAACTTAAATTATTATTATTTATTTATTAAGTAACAGTTTAAAGGTAACAGATAACTTGTGATTTTCTAAAGAATCAATTCTTTTTTTTTAATTTTTGATATCAATACAACTGCTATATTGAATTCAAGATAGAACTCAACGTCTAAATATAGTCAGTTTAATTTAAGTCAAAAATAAAAATCCGTGACTGTTTTTTCACACAAAGTGATTCTAATTGTGTTCTTGAAGTTGGTGTGCAAGCACGTTAATATATTCCTCGTTTTACATAATTAATTACATATTCAAAAATACTGGCTTACGTTGTTTTGTTCTGGTGACCACGACTTGCTGTTAAAATGACATTTGAATTTCAAATCACTACACTACACGGAGGACTTGTTCCAAATAAGACATACTCGTATCATATAGAACGCATCGACCTTTCTCGTATATTTAGAGTAGACAGTTTTGCTTACGGGGGGCTAACTAAGAAATATTGTTTGTTAAGGGAAACTCTATTATGAGGTGCGCGATTTACTGAAGAGTATCCAGGATACATCCAGCTCTACTAAGGGGTAGTTGATTAACTATAGTACCGAGCAATTATCAAACAAACAATTGGTAAACAGATAGTTCAGGTAAACGAGGCTGAAAGAGATCCCAAGTTTATTATTAGCAAAAGTTCTTAATAGTATATATATCATATACTTTTTACCCAACTTGTCGCAAATGTATACCAAGCCTTAAGGGTAATACACGGATTAAAACAGCCGTTTAAATCGAGATTTATGGTGTCTACATGGGGTGCGCATGGTCTTACATAACTTTTCAACTCCTATCATCGGAGGTCCGAAAATGTTTCTCATACCATTTAAAATTATAATGATCGTTATTCATAAAAAAAAACTAAATATTAAAAAACATAATCATTTAAATTCATAATATCACAAATTATACACTTAAGGCTTGGGCAAACCAAAAGCAGTTGCAGTGCGGTAGCAGTGCGTCTAGGTTAGTAAATAATGTAGTTATATGAGGGATGACACACTAAACAAACGCGGGCCCGGTTTGTTCAGTGTGTCATCCCTCATATAACTACATTATTTACTAACATAGACGCACTGCTGCCGCACTGCTACCGCACTGCAACTGCTTTTGGTTTGCCCAAGCCTTTAGTTTTTATAATATTTGTTTTAATACATATATTTGTTTATACTAATGATCGAAACTCATAATCATTCGAATAAATAACTATAATATTCATAAATGTGTTTTATTCTAATATTTGTTTTTATAAATTTCCAAATCATAAGTTTTTTCATCCATATTATAATGTCTATATTCCAGTGAAAATCAAATTGCTACCAAAAACGAGATGCTACCAGACAAGTAGGTTAGGTTAGAACTGTGACCACAACAACGCGCGAGCCGAGCGAGCGAAGCGAGCGTGCCACGGCAGCGGCCGGCGAAGCGCCAGATAAATTGCTACCAGAAACGAGATGCTACCAGACAAGTAGGTTAGGTTAGGTTAGAACTGTGACCACAACAACGCTCGAGCCGAGCGAGCGAAGCGAGCGTGCCGCGGTAGCGGCCGACGAAGCGCCAGATAATTATCTGTTATAAAGTAAGCTATTCTGAACAACGACGTTATGAGTTGAAGAATTTTCGTAGTAACAACATTATTAATTAAAGCAATATGATAATAAAATGTTATAAAGAAAAAAGATCAGAAAATAAAATTTATGGATTACAACTGGTTCTTGGTAGTAGCAGTATTAATAAAAAAATTATAATCACTAACTGTTATGAGTTCCGATGCTAGTATTAAAAAAATATGAATAAAAAAAGTATGAAAAACAAAATTATGAAGAGTGATGATTATGAACACAAATCGGTAGTAAGAAAAAAAATAGAATTAAAAATTTTATGTGAGCCAATATGGACCCGTCTACATGGCTTAAAACCAACAGTGTTCCATACAACGTCGCCGTCTGCACGAGTATAGGTAATCTTCTGTTTTAAATAGCCGTTTTAAACCATGTATACCCTTTAGAACATGCAATATGTTACAGACACAGTACCTACCTATGTAGCAAGTTTCTCTAGCGGAAAATTAGTTACACATTAAGCAAGCAACAATGTATTTTATAAGGGCACACGTCTACTCGCTAGCTATACATATTTAGATAGATATCTATAAGTCAAATTGAGTGAGAAATATGTCGTTTCTTAACATAGAACTGATCAGATAATCAAAATCCTATATTTTTTGACAGGACTATTTGAAATTATATGTTAGAAACATATATGGTAAAAATGAAAAGATCACCTCTTTTAATTTTTACCATATATGTGTATTTTATAGCTTACCTGGAGGGGTCAACGCGAATGCAAGTAGACTGTTTACCTATGACATAGCTGCGGTATTTGTTAAAAAAAAATCAAGTGTAGGCACTTGTTGGTCAATAGACAAGGATTTGACTCAAACCTGTAAAAACTGGGAGTGGAATATAGGTAATATCCTATAAATAGAAGATTGAACTCAAACTCAAAACTTTCTGTCTTAATAAACGTCAAACAGTGTGGTGTTAATCTTTACAAGCTGCAATTTCTTTAATTCTAATCTACGAGAATCTACAAGTTTCTTCACAGGCCATTGTGATACACAACAACGCATTGTGAAATGTGGGTAGGTGGAAATGTTGAAAGATTTCACGTGCTAGTGAGTTAAGACGAGATATTGTAACAGTTATGGTGTTTTCCGTCGTGCCGTGAAATTTTGCTCAATAGAATGGTTTGTTATCACATGTTTCCATGTAAATTTTTCGGAGTAACGTATGACATTTACTTTGAGCACAGTATAAAGAAAACCTATGATCTTGAATGAGGCATGATAATCGAACACTTAATAAGGTTTAAGTGAAAAATATAGCAGAAGTGGTATTAAAAATTCAGGTGTGATTTCCATACTACCCACGTTTTCAAAAAATTTTAATAGAAATACCAACATTACCTATGAATGAACAACGCGATCCAGTTAACACAGTTTTTGAAATTTGTACAATATAATTGGTTGACTGAAGTCGTCCCTTCTTTTTTTTACAGTTTGTAATACTTAATTTTTTGAATATTTTATGAATAATCTCTCTGTAAGTAGGTTATTGTCACCTTCCCTTCCAAACGATTATTGTGTCGACAAACATAACAAGAAACCGTACATTATTCTGAGCACATCTGCAGTGTACCGGAAAGGCCCCACATTTGCAAATGAGTGTCTTTGAATGAGGGCTTTACTGACACAGTACTTAAATACTCGTATCAGTTATAATGTATTAGGTAATACGGGTGCCGCACGTGCAGGGTTATCGTGACTCGTGTGGAACGAATTATAAAAAAAACTTACATGCAAACTACCAATTCGCTTTGGATAAAGTACATCGACAGACTAGTTCCATACGTTTCATTTATGACTAGAAACGGCGAACTCAACGCACAAACGCGCAAAAAGCTTGCAGACTCAGCGAGACTCTCGCCGTTATTAGCCAAGAGTCTTTCAACAGAAGTTCACCATCATCACTCGGTGTATTTCGGTTCACGAATTCACAATAGACTATTGAAAACTCCTGTTTTGGGAATCTCAAGACTCTTGGCGTGTCTCCGCGGTTCAAGCAATGCTACACCTGGTACACCTATTGACTGACTTAGCCATGAAATATAATTTTCATTCCTTCTACTCAAAACTGTTGGCTGTAGTGGGAGGCAACGGCGGTACCAACCTAAAAATAAATAAATCGCTGTACCAACCTAAAAATAAATAAATCGCTATTATAGACTTTTTTACCGCTATTTTTTAGTTTATGACTAGAGAGCAAAGCAGAGTTCAGGATTTAAAATAACGCCTTCGGTTAAAATATATCATTTTACTCCCTTGTCATAAAAACTACTAATTACGTACCTTAAAACGACTCTGTCTACTCTTATTTTAAATGACGTAACTTTTGGTATGTAAATTTCCCAAAAGTTTTCTTACAATACGAACACGCAGTTTTTGAATGCATTATTTTCACAAGATTCAAATGTTCAAAATTCTTTGAAAGTGAAAGTACTTACGTGTATGTTCTGTTGACAAATAGTTACTATGCAACTACTAACAATCATGAAGACAAACTCATAGTTTGTCTCGAGTAGAGGTTGTGAGGTTATTTGCGATGAAAGTATTGATAACAATTACATTGTACACAAATTGATATAACTGATATGAGCAAACTGTCTTCATTTATTCTAGACACGACATTATCTAAAACCACTAGCGACGTGGGGTATTTGATCCTCATTTAATGCCCACAACCTTGGTGCAGAAACCCGACACTAGGGACATAATCTAAGAAGGTAGAATATCATCCGCTGTTTGTGTTAAAGTGGGAAAATACAAACAACCGTTAAGTTATTCCTAGGATCGATTGGAAAATAGAACAATAAACCAAGAATAATAAACAACGCTTCAGATACAGATTTCGTTAAAAACAAGAGTAATGACACGTCACATTTTAGAATTGGTTGGATTATTTCAGATTTTTATTAGCTATTTAATTTGAAAACCCTGAAGCAAGACGAAGCACAAAACAAACTAAATGTACTTTAAATGACTCAACAATTTGCTTACACTTATAAAAGAAATTACAGTTTTAAAGTAAAGAACGATGAGAATTCTTCAAACAATGACACCACTCTTACTATATTTTTTTTAGAAACTTCGATACTATTCTCAACGGCGACAATGTCTAAGCTTGATGTAATAAGTACCTAATGTCGAAGACACATACACACACACAGCTTGATTTAATCATTCACCAAGCCTTTTCCCAAATCAGTTGGGGTCGGCTTTCCAGTCCAACTACGATTCGGCTGAACTTTGATATTTTCCGTGAAGTGACTGCCATCTGACCTTCACAACCCATGGGCGATATCGAAGTTCTGTAGTTAGACCGGTCGGATTTTTGATTTAGGGCTCCAACTACCCCTAACGACTGCCATAGATGTTTGTATGACAACCGGGACCGACGGCTTAACGTGCTCTCCGAGGTACAGAGGGGACTCAGTGTCTTAAGAAATGGTCAAGACCGGTCTGAGTCGATGTTGCTTAACCTTTGCAACGTGTTAACGTTGTCGGTTACCACTAGAACACGAGCCCCTCTTGATTTATAAGAAAAAAAACAAACAAATCGTGCAATTGTGCACGCACTAGTCAAGGACGACCACGAGACAAAACTCAACACTGTTATTAGAGAACTGAAAAGCTTATTATAATAATGGCTGTATAGAATTAGATATTGCAATGAGGAATGCGCACAATCCTGTTTCTCGGAGATGGGGTAACAGGTGCGTGGAATTCCGCTGCGAAGTCAGGATCGTTAGGAAATCGGTGGAACGACGTGAGACAAAAATGTTTAAAGATCCTCACGCTATTACGATTTTTTTAGAAAAATCTTTTTCTTACAAAAATCCGACGAATTTATTATAACTCTACCTCTCTGTCCTCTAGCTGTTCAACGTTTGAATCTTCCCTGAACTGTTACAAATTTTTAGACAAATTATATAGTAAAACCTTTCTCTTAAATAACTTCTCTATCTATAGCCTCTATCTATAGCGCCAGTTTTGACTTGAATCTATACGATATCCAGCCTGGAGTATCGCCATTTTCATTACAAAGAATTAAGTCATAACCAGTCATACTCATACATAATTATGCAATTAAATGCAGCCAATATGTAGATTCTTGAATAGTATTTTTTATTACCGATATTTTTTTAATGTTCTTTTAATATAGCACTGTCTGTGTGCAACTGTAGTTGATTTTTTATCGATAAAATATTTGCATCACTATTATAGGATATACTAGTTGAGGAATGGACAGTTGTGTAGACAATTGGATGATGATAATACTTAAATGATTAAAGATATGATGACTTTTTTTAGAACAAACCGTTGTTTTGTTAATATGTATTGAAATATTCGGAAAAAAGTAAAACGAAAGTTGTTCCTCTGCATTGTTAAATGGATGTAAAAATTATTACAATTTTCGATGGATTCTTTTTAAAATACAGATGAGAAGACAAATCCGTCACAGTTGCCATGAGAAAAATATCTACACTGACAATTATGTTCCCTGTTGGTCTGTAAACCAGTCTGTGATATTTGAATCCGAATATGTTGGGTTCGATACGCAAGATTAACGTTTGTGCGAAGAACTTGTTTTGGTTGCAGGCGATTTACTATTATAACTGTTATGCAAAAAATTGTATTGAAAGGGTCACAAATAAACAAAAGTCAAGACATTTATTTATACACACAACTCAGTGTGGCATGTATAGGCAGCTTATTGTGTCCTTGCCGGTTGCCAAAACAATGTAGAGAGGTCCTAGCAGGGTCGTAGGTTTCTAAACCTACTTCTCCTGCAAGTGGTACACCTGCTGATCAACTGAACTCGAGTCTCTGGCAAATAAATTAGCTTCCGACGCCTATTAAGTGAGGCCAATTTAAGAACTGGCGAAATTTGAGCGTATTTTAAGCCTCTGCCTACCCCTCCAGGGAAACATAATGTGACTGTATTTATTTATCGAAACCAGAACACAAGTGCCGAATGAAGCATTACAGTGTGGTACAAAATATGATCACAATGACTGTAGATAAAAGTAGCGATATCAGTGGTATCAATAAATCAATACTGATATCCTTCACTGAAGTGTGGGATGTAAACCGTATTAAAACACGCATCAATAATAAAATACAATACTGGTACCGTCATTAGATTTTAAAAATACCAATTAAAATGCAAACGAAAGTGGGGAAAGCCTGTAGCAAAGATGAGTTTCGCTCACGTGAAAAAGTCTATGCATTTCGAAAACGAGTTAAATGACACCTGTCTTTGTTTTATTTTTGGTGACACGGAAACCATACCAAACCACAATTTCAATTGGGTTCATAATTGATAATATTAGAGAGAGAAGAGTGCCGTTTCAGTGTATACTTATTTTAAAAATAAATACTTAAACATTTTTTACCCCCTGACGAAAAAGTTTGCCGGCAGAGATGCAATGTTGAATAAATCTCACCTTTATTTATTTACTAGCGGACTTCCGGCTTTACCTGCTTGCCAAATTAAATACACAAAAACCTTCCTTAAGAAACACTATATCCATTGGTGAAAACCGCATCAAAATCCGTTGCTCAGTTTTAAAGATCTAAGCATACATACGAAACGGGCGACTTGGTTTTATAATATGTAGTGATAGTGATTGTTAGCGTAAATTTTATAATTATTATAATATAATATACTTACATAAATGAATTAAATAAATTATACTTTTTAGCTTCGACTGTACACAAAGTTGAACCAAAAACAGTTACTATCAGATTACTATAGAAACAAAAGGAGCGTAAATACACAGTCCGATAAACAAGGAGAACGCAAAGAAAGTTAACAATGAAATTGAGGTTTATTTGACTGTTAATAAAAATGAATGAAATGAAGAAATTGTACGTTTTGTTTTTTTTTTTCAATTTTATTACTGACGGAGTCATGCTTTTACCATCCTCTCACTTGGAACTGACGTCAAATAGCTTAATGCTGTTTTTCGAACTTAGGAGGCAAATTTCCCCTACTACATTTTCCCTACCCGTACAAGAGGCAGGTAGGGTAGACTGGGTAAGGTTGTGCTAGGGTACGGTAGTGACAGTCGTCATATCAACGAAACTAATAGGTACGAAATACGGGGCAGAGTGCAAGGGGTGACTGTGTATTTAGGGACATTGTTATGTATTTTCACATAAACAAAATGTCCAAAACAATTGGGCGGCCAAAACGGCTTGACAAATTATATATACAAAAACCTTCCTCGAGAACCACTCTATCCATTGGTGAAAACCGCATCAAAATCCGTTGCGTAGTTCTCAAGATCTAAGCATACATACGGAAACGATTGGTTGTGTATGTAGTGATAGGGCTTCGGGGCGCTACCTAAAATATGAGATGTACAAGATGTCAAAATTACCATGGTGCTGAAAAGTAAATAGTTCAAAATTACTATAAATATATTTTTCAACTATGAAGAAGCAAAAGAAACCAAACATCCAAATCTTAGCTTCGCATTAGTCGTCCGTCAGATTATTAGATACTTTCGCTGCAAATATTTTATTCACTACACATGTAATACAATTTCATAACACAAAGCAGGTACAGTACAAACAAAAAAAAAACTTTTATATAACGAGTTTCTATTACAAATTGATGTAAACAAATCATCAATATACATCAAAATCTTCGCTGACAAGCGATCACAGAACGCAGTCATTACTTACTTTCTTATTTGTGTCGGTAAAAGTTCATTAGCCGGACTAAAGGAACAATGGCCTGTGGTTATAGCCGATGATTGTAATAGATATGATATTTATACTGTAGATATGAGTGATATGATTGAAAACCCACGCTAGCGAAAGTGACAGGGCGTCGTTGTCGTCCGAGTTAATTGAATACGTCCACTGCGTTACATTAGATAACCTGTGGGTTTATTGAGATGATATCTTTATTGGAACTAAGGTAGAACACCAGTTCTATTGTGTATATGTCGCACAATATCAGCCTGGATAGGATTTTATGGGATTGAACAATATTGGAAGACACTCTTATTTTTTTTTAATCTTACGTATCAGTTTTAATATTTTGAAGTGACATCTGACTTACTAAAAATCAACTATTCTCTAACACAACTTTTCATATTATTTTTTACCAATGAGCAATACTTAATTATTTTGAAGGCGAACGAATCAGTGAATTGGTGTAAGTATTGTCAAATTTCAAGTAGGTACACAGTCATCGTTTGTGGTCAAGTCCAGATTGAAGGTATAATTACTCAATTTTACTTCAATTGTTTAAAATAATGAAAATGTTAACAAACAACGAAAATTAGGAATATATGATTTTTCATAGATTTTCATTGACCGAAACGTTCTGTTACACGTGGTCACACGAGAGGATAATTTGATATTTGGTAAGGTCGGAGAATGACTTTCTGCAGTTCACACTTCTATCTACGAACGGTAGTTCTGGTACACTTCGGATCACAAAAAGTTGCCCTTGCACCTATTCTAATTAACCAAGAAAATATGCAGAAATAATTATATCAATGCATGCGCGCATTTCGAGATATGGGTGTGCGGACAGGTAGAAAGCAAGAATGATAGTCTCCCCTTCGGAGACAATAAGTAATTATTGTTGAAAACATGTTACGAGAACCCAAATAGGGTTGGACATAAGAATATGGATGGAGATAAGAATAAAATATATTCGTTATATATATATGTTACCAAATAACGAAGTTGGCCAGGTTCTTGAGATGACACGCGACTTTCTCTCGAGTGTTTCGATTTTTCGAACTTCGAACACTCCACAACCCGGACACGCAGCTTTTTGCATTGTTTTTTTAATACGATGTTATTATTCGACGAAACTGAAAGTTATATTATACGCGGTTGTGAAAAATCGAAAGCAAATTATTCAGACACCGGGCCCTTATTAAGTTCAATTACTTTCATTGAGAAAGCTTTTATTTTTTTCTACAGGTTTTAAATAATCTGATATGATAAAATCTAGCTTATAAATTATATACGAAAACTTTTCGATGAAATAATAAGGTTATTTTTTTACAATAATTGGTTTTATACACATTTATTTCGTCATTAATAAATTTCAGTTTCCAAATAAACTGCGTTTTCTGGCAGTAAAGTAAGTTAGTTTTGTGCTTTCGAATGACATTGAAATGGTTCCTGGACCTTCTATGGTTTGCGATTTTACATCATTGTGCAATAAAATTAAATATAGCCGCTGCTGGGATTTCAAGCGTGCATTATGCACCTTTTGGTACATAATAATTATGATTATATAAATAGTTTCTTGTGTCATAATTTCTTGTGAAATACATTTTATTTTAATCGCTCCCTATTAGTTAAACTCAATATTTAAAAAATGCAGGTCAACATCGTATTAACGTCTACCTGTAGCATTTCTGTTGCAATGATTGATTTAGATTTAGAAGCTGAACCCCAAGATCTAAGTAGTGGCCCACTTCAACCTCATCTGCAAGTGGTTTACCTACTGACCATCGGACGCGGCTCTGGCAAAACCTTAAAGATGTAGGATGACACTCGACTCCCCTTGATAGAGACGGCATAGGATGCCCAAATTCCGCCGCCGGCGACGCACGGGTTTTATCTTCCGAGGAGCGTCTTTGTCTAGATATTAGAGCGGAAAATAAAAAAAAACAGGCATAAATGAAAGAAACTCACCCTTTCGCAAGGCGGGGGCACAGTAGAGGCATCTATTTCTGTATAGATGCATAAAGTTGATTTCCTCGACAGCGAGTCGCTGGCAAGACTGCTCGAACTCGAGCCAGTTGAGAATTTCATGGTCACACTTCATCCAGACTGTTGCTAATCAAGTGACATCTACCTGCACATCTATGCGATGTTGCCGGCACATCCCACACGTGCGTATCACCTAGACGTCACACCTCGCCTTGCACTTCTAACTCAACTTTCGGGTCGTAGGTGAAGCGCTTGCGCAAGTGACAGCGCGTTCAATAAACTGTGAATTTCTTTTCAAGGTATTTTCGAAGACTGTGTCGATAAGCCTGTAACAAAAATAAAATGATCGATGAGTATTATATTACTTAATATTACAATATATGCTTACAATTAACAACATTATATTATATGATATTTTGAGTTTTTAACTTTGATCTGACCTGATCTATCGAAATCGTGTCAAAAGCGGACATTCAGAGTTCAAAATAACTAGATGTTGTCATTTTTGTCCGATTTAGACTATGATATTGATACATATAGACATATAAATTAAATAAATCTAACTACTTTGCAATATTCCGCCACATGCAAATTACCCAACTCTCGTATTTATTCATGCACAAACGAGAGTTGGGTAATTTGCATGTGGCGGAATATTGCAAAGTAGTTAGATTTATTTAATTTAACTATGGACTTCCGAAAAGTAACGCCTGATAGTATTAACTATATAGACATATAACACATACCTACAGATACAATCATTTAAGTACAACGATTAAGTATGACAATAACGTTCTTATTGTCCTTATCGCGATGTATCGATTGGCAATCGAAATATACCCCAAAATATGTAAGTACATACTCGTATATATTTTTATTACATTAATCATTTGAAACTGTAATATTTCAAAACTTTTTGATATTATCTTGACTGTGCTCCAATTTTAAATGTCTACATCTGATGAAATTATACAATGATACAAGTTTAAGAGTATTTATCGATATACCGATAGACGAATCGTTATCGAATAATATCGATACTTGAACATTATGTGCAATGAATAAGTATCATAAAGGTAAAGTACCTACCTACCTACGTAGATGATTTCATTGTGTTGTGCCTTAATATAGTCCGATAGGAATCTTAAGAGAGTTTTATTGTTAAGCCCTTCTCTTGCGTGGACATCCTTGAACATGTATGCCAGAACGCCTATAGCAGTTATATTTAATACTAGTGGACACCCGAGACTATGTTCTGGTCGTGAGTTCTTTGTAGCCTTAGCACTTTATCGAAATAAATTTTTATACATTACTAGCAGATCGCCGCGGCTCCGTTCGCGTGATATAGTTTTCTCGTCTCCCTTGGGAACACATTACTGGGATAAGAAGTAGCCTATATTACTCAGCGATAATGTAGCTACATCATCAGGAGCCTTTTAGCTTTAAACAATCATTCAAATCTTTCCTTTTTATAATATTAGTTAGAATAAAAGACGGCCGCAGCTTTGCCCGCGTGAAATAGCCTAACTCCTTCCTCGAGAATCATTAATTTTCACTAATGACTCGAAGGTTTTAGGCTTTTGCAACATTTAAAAATTGGTGCAATAGTTTTGAGTTTGTTTGCGAACAAACACACGTTGCGGAGGACTTCGTTTTATAATGTAGTAATAATGACACATTCCCAAATTCGTAAGTGATATTAGATAGATCCAAAATAATAAGTGTTGTTAGAACGTAGATATAGAAGTTAAAAAAGACAAACGAAAATATGTGTATTTTTAGCCAAACTGCTAACTCCAATAATCACAAAGTATTTTTTTTCTTTTGCCATAGGTATATTTAAGAGCGATAATCTAATCGATAATAAAATCGAGATAGTAGGTTTTCCGATTCCTTTATCGATAAGTAACAGTTATAAGAAATTTCTCAACGCCATATTTACTATTGATAAAGTACATAAACCTATATTTAAGTACCTATACCATCAGTCCGTTTGATCAGGTGCTGAAATATATCAACTAAACGTTCTGTATGTCATTGTACATTACTTTTCAACCGACTTCCAAAAGGAGGAGGTTCTCAATTCGACTGTATGTTTTTTTTATGTTTGTTACCTCATATCGCTGGAACGATTTTGACTTCCGAAGTGGTCCGTACCATTTCAATTTTCTGACAAAAAATTGATCCCATTTTGGTAATTTGATGTCGATTATTTTGTAAATTTTTACAAGTTTTAGTTGTATAAAATGTTTTTATACATGTAATCTCGCTTATAATTATATCAGAGGGAGTAAGCAGAGTAATAACACACCTTCAATTTGCTAATAATTTTAGTGGTCCCACTTAATAGGACACAATGTTGGATACGGACCGATGTTACCCGAGTTATTGAAATGTTATTTAAGAACATAAAAATTATTAAAGGAGGGTTCCTTATTAATTAACATCTCCGGGGCCTTACGTTATCCTCACCTGTACGGCTATTTATCTACTGACAGATAAAAACCCCGGGTGGGGCAATTGACTCGCATGATCACATCCTAACAATAGTCCGAGACGCCCAGGACTTTTATAGTCCGAAACGACCAGGACTTAAATTGGCTGTGCCATAACGGCTGGCACGTAAGATTTTGTTGCCTTTCATCAAACATTTCATCGCACGGCAACGGGTTTCAAATTATTTTTTCAAAATTTCAATATAGCTGCTACTTTTTATTAAATTCATTCGATCATTTTGGGCATAACCTATTATAATAATATGTGTGCCCGGTGACGGCAATAGGCTTGCCCCCTATTACTAGGGACTAACAATACTGGCAAATTGTGGGTGTGTAATGCACCTCTGCCTACCCCTTCGGGTAAATAGGCGTGATATGTGTGTGTGATCGCATCCTATTACACGGGAGGACGGGACCAACAAAAAAAATGGCTATTGAAATATACATTTCAATGGTCATTTTTTTGTTGGTCCCAGACACAGAAGGAACTCCCCAGTCTCCCCTCTCCCAGGATAAAGTCGTGACTTTGTGTCGTGTGTAAAAACGTTATTTAAGATGTCCAAATTTGGAAAGTATCTAGGTAACTTCAAAATTTTTCGTCAAGTCATTGTAAAAAATTGCGTGCTTTTTACTCTAAAACCGTTACAAGTGTGGTTATGAAACTGTAATAGTTACGAGCATGTGATCGTTACTTTTTTGTCAACACATGATTCATAATTTGACTTTTAATAGGTATTTGTAATGTTACAGCAAGTCAAGGTTGATATTACCTTCTGTTTTAGTACGGTAAACTAACGACAACTTCCCAATCTCTATATTTACTAACATTATAAAGTAGAAATCATTGGATTATTGTGTTTATATAATAATTATTAGTTTGGTAAAATATTATGAATGCCTACACAATCCATCAATCATTTTATTTCTGACTTTGGCATCTAGTAATTTAAGTCTAAAACATTCCGAACTCAACCTTCGACAAGTGCTTTACTGCTTTCTTATGTTTCATGTATTTCACGTTAGTATTTTCTTTTGTGATTTTAAGGCTTGCTTTTTTAGTAAGTTAACAGTATTGTCACAGAGTAGGACATTGAGAGTAGAAGTCACAGTAGGTGGTAGGAACTTAGTAAGTAGATAGTTCCGTTTGTTCAACTTTCACGATTTTCAATAATAACTTATCAATAAACGGGACTTTAATGTTCAAGGTACGATACGATACCAACTCTGCCAACTCGTGAAAAAAAACTCAATTGGTACAAGCCAAATCGACAACGTCGATTAGCAATAGTATCGCGTCCCGTTTAGATAACAGCTCTTCTTCTTCTCGTGTCGATGGACAACACTGTGATGATTATATTGTCTTGGCCCAGTGCTCTGCGACGCGAATCGCATTTGGCCTCGCCTCGTACAGGTCATCTAAAGTGCACGACTCTGGGCAACCCGGACATGACATCATGTAGCTGATGGTTTGTGGTGATAAGCCACATTCACACTGGTTCTCTTTAGTGTCAATGTAACCCCACTTGGACATATTATCTCTAGATCTGCCAACCTGGGTTCTTCTATTAACAGCTACCTATGAGGTTATGAGAAGGTACTTTTCTCCATTGTAACCTCCATTCCATAGCAAAATGTTGTCTAAAGAAATTAAGATGAATGCCAACAAATTAAGGCAAGCAAATCCTACTAATATTATAAACGCGAAAGTTTGTGAGTATGTAAGTGGATGGATGTTTGTTACTCTTTCACGTAAAAACTACTGAATGGATTTTAATGAAACTTTACAATAATATAGCTTATACATCAGAATAACACATAGGCTACAATTTATAAAGATATTGTTTAAATTGTTCAAAATATGACGCGGCGCGACGGGAACGGGAAAATATCCAAATTACCAAGCGGACGAAGTCGCGGGCGACCACTAGTATAGTCATATTGTGTGCCGAGACTACAAGTTTCGGCACACAATATGACTTCGTCGCATTTGGTGCAGAGATACTAGGTTCATGGGGCAACGGTGCGCATCAGCTCTTCACGGAACTCAGCAAGCGTCTGAGGGAGGAGACTGGTGATCCCCGCGCAGGCAGCTTTCTCGTGCAAAGACTCATTGTCAATCCAGCGCGGGAATGCTGCCTGTGTTATGGGCACACTGCCTAGATCTCCCTGTTTTACATATTCATTTTAGGTTTTTAGTTTTAGCTTTAAATAGTAGGTATATAGTTTGTAGCTTATATTTAAGCTTCTCGTTATTGTTTTTTCGTGTTTTTTTTTATATTTAGGTCGACAAATTGACGCCACCCGCCTGATGGTAAGCTGACAGGCGACATCTGTCAATTGAGGGCGACTCTCACAGTAAACAGGAATACTATAGAGAGTGGCCCTCAACTTGACGACCCAGTAATGTGCCTCTTCACGCTTCGCTTAAAGAGCCCAGGGTTATATGTTGGAGGAAACACGTGCGCAGGCAGGGCAGGCAGGTTCCAAGCCACCATCGTTCGGCAGACAAACGAAGCCGGTGACTCGCGAAGACGGTTTTCACGGTATGAGAGTGACATCTCTGCCCGGCACGCGTTGTTCGGGATCGGAAGGGAGAGGGTGGGATCAGGTTGAAGAGCTCTTCAGAACACTCACCGTGGTAAATACGGTAGAACGCGGCTAAGGAAGCAATTGTTCGGCGCTGGGCTAGCGGCTCAAGGCTTCCCATTACCTCCGGACAGTCTATAATGCGAACAGCGCGTCGCTGCATAGCGTCGAGTGCGTCCAGCAAATACTTCGCGGAGCCGTCCCAGAGGTGAGAGCAGTATTCAACGCAGGGTCTAATCTGCGTTTTGTACAGCAGACACCTCTGGTGGGGTGTAAAGAATCGTTCAGTATTCCTAGTTCCCGCGAAGCTAGCCCAATACATCTCTCAATGTATTTTGTGTTATTGAGCTCTCGACGAACGTCTATGCCAAGGATGTCTAGATTGTCCTTCATTGGTAATATTGCATTCTGAAGAATGGGTAGGGGAAGGAAAGGGGAGTTTTTCGCTGTAAATGCACACGCCTGTGTTTTGTGGGCATTAAACTCGACCAAGTTCTCGGCACCCCATTGGGAGATACTGTCGAAGTTTCGGTCGAGATCACCCACGACATGTCGTCTCTCCTCCTCTATCACAGATCGCCCCGCCGACGGACGAACCGAGTAACGCCCATGCAATGTACTGTCATCTGCATAGCAATGAATGTTCCCGAGGGAAAGCATAACATTGATATGCAGAAGAAAGAGAGTTGGTGACAGTACGGACCCCTGCGGTACCCCGGCATTCACTTGCAAGAAGCGAGAAGCCTGGCCATCGCAGAGGACCCGCACTCGGCGCTCGTTTAAAAAACTAGCAATCCAGCTGCACAGTTGAGGAGGTAGACTATATGCCGGAAGCTTGGAAAGGAGCGAAGCATGCCAGACCCTATCGAAAACTTTGGCGATGTCCAGGCTAATGGCCAAGGACTCGCCGAACTTTTCCATAGCCTCACCCCATACATGCGTCACGAATGCCAGGAGGTCACCCGTTGATCGTTTTGGTCTGAAGCCATATTGCCGATCATTGATTAGCGAGTGATCCTCCAGGTATCGCATGAGCTGCTTATTGATAAGAAGCTCGAGCACCTTGCAAATGACTGAGGTGACAGCTATGGGTCGATAGTTGCCTGGATCGGATCGATCCCCTTTTTTGGGGATCGGTTGTACGTTCGTACGAACCTCTGGCACGAGGCCTGTAGAGTATGACAGGCGGTACAGACGCGTTAATACTGGAGACATCTCAGCAGCACATTTTCGTAGCACCACCGCCGGAATGCCGTCAGGGCCACTGGCTTTCCGCGTTTCGAGTGACCGCAGCACTGCCCGTACATCACATTGCCTGATAACAATATCAGGCATAGTGTGGCCACAGTTGGCGATGACGGGGGGCTGCAGGCGACGGTCATCGACACGGGAATTAGCCGCAAAGAGGTCTGCGAGCATGTCCGCCTTCTCTTGGGCTTTGTGAGCCAGTGATCCATCAGGAAAACGCAGTGATGGCAGCGAGAGTTGGCAAAAATTTGACTGTACGGCCTTGGCCAGTTGCCAGTATCCACGGCTGCCCGCGGGATGGGATGTGAGCTCCTGACCAAGCCGCGCGACGCGCTGGGCAACCACTCTCTTGAAGGCCCTCTTGCTGAACCTAGTGGCCCTATTGTACGCTGCTTTGAGGCGGTTCACGTTCGGGTCACGTGCCGCCCGAGCCCTGACCCAGGCGCGATATGCCGACTGTTTTTTTCTGGACAGCCTCGGCACATTCACGCCCGAACCAGGGCCGAGCTTTGCGGATGCTGGCGACATCAGTGAAAGGGATATAATATTCTATCCCTAGACTGATCTCGCCAGCAACCGCCTTCCCTACAAAGCAGCGCTGGCTCCACGGGACGGGCGCAAAGTAATCGCGGAGACCGTCCCAGTCTGCCGACGAGTAGTGCCATAGTCGTCGAGTCATTTGTTCAGCACAAGCAGGCGGTGGCACTTGGAAGCTGGCGTGCACCACACAGTGGTCGGAAGTGCCCAGTGGGGCGCGTACCGACACACTGTACTCGGCTGGGCGACTCGTCAGCAGTAGATCCAGCAAGGCGGGCTTGTGGTCTGACCTGTCAGGTATCCGGGTGATCCCCCGTACCATTTGGGTCAGCCCGTGGGAGAGAGCAAATGCATGGGCGGTTCGTCCCGCATGATCGGTCCTAAGGGACCCCAGCCACTCAACGTGATGACCGTTAAAGTCCCCCAGGAAATCCAGGTCAGCGTTCGGGAACCGCACCTGCGCATCGTCAGCCATCTCACCGAGGTATTCGAAAAGCCTTGTTGTCCCAGTGTCCCCTGTGTGGGAGCGGTAGACGCACACGTAGATCTGGCTCATGGAGCCATGATCCACGTGCAGCCAAAGGACGGAGTAGGAGGGGTTCTCCAGACAGCGCAACCGGCGGCAGCAAACATCCGCCCTAACGAACACGCACACCCCGGCTTTATCGCGGAATTGTTCCTCAATGATATAGCCCGGGTAACAGAGGTACGACGTGTCGTCAGGGCGGCGTATCTGTGTCTCCGTTAGGAACATCACAGAAAGTTTCTTGTAAATATTCGAAATAAATCTAAACGTACAGATGAATGACGATAATTGATGATGAATGAAAACTATTTTGCCAGTCTACGTAGTACCAATATTGAACCAGTGTTAAAACTTATGCAAAAATATCAGTTACATATTCTGGATGTTTAATTATTCATAACCCGTTTGCGGACATTCTCTTGCTTCCATAAAAAGACACTGAAAATTTCCATACATTTTATAAGTCTTCTAACAAAAGGCCCATAGAAACAACGGCGATAGCAATAGTGCAGCTGTATGCACATTTTTTTATGTTTACCTATCTCAATAAAGTTTACTATAAAACATTGCATTTGGACAGTACAATTGTCTATTCCTCACACATAGTGACTGTGGAAATGTGTTGTTTAAATAATTAATGGTCTTTGAGCTGCTTATACCGTAGTAAGTATGATATAGTAGAAATATCACCATTTTGAAATCCAATAAATCCAATACGGCCGCCCCAACGCAGCTTTAAATTTCATGTTGGATATCGTAGCGGCCATATTGGACTGCATAAATGGACATGACATTCTTACTCAGCATACCAAAAACTCTATAAACAACACCCAACATAAAATTTAACAGCTGCGGTTCGGCGGCCATATTGGATTTCAAATGGACATGAAAAGCTTCCTAAGCATACCAAAAAACCCTATAAACGACACCTCAGCGATATCCAACATGAAATTTCATAACTACGTCGCCGCGGCCATATTGATTTCGGATATTATGACTTGCAATCTCTTACAGCACAATTCGTATTAATGTAAATATGTATCTATCTACATAATAATGATAAAGTCAATAAATAAATTATAAATACCTAATCAGTATTGTACAGGTACTTGTGACAACCCTACAACTGCCTACAAGCATAATATCATAGGCGTCAGCCTACTGGTGGGTTTAGGTTTTCTTTAAACTGTGATGATAATAATAAGATGTGACGCTCGTGGTCTAGTGGTAACCGACAATGTTAACACATTGCAAAGGATGGGTGACCATTTCTTAAGACACCGAGACCCCTCCGTGCCTCGGAGAGCACGTTAAGCCATCGGTCCCGGTTGTCATACAAACATCTATGGCAGTCGTTAGGGGTAGTTGGAGTCCTAAATCAAAAACTCGACCGGTCTAACTAGAGAACTTCGATATCGTCTATGGGTTGTGGAGGTTAAATGGCAATCGCAGCCGAATCGCAGTGAGACTGGAAAGACGACCCCAACTGAGTTGGGAAAAGGCTTGGTGAATGATGATGGTAATAAGACGAATAAGGTCTTAGACTACACCATTACTGCGACAAGAAACAGAATGGATTTTATTCAAAGTAGTACAAATAGCATTGGAATTTAATGCAAACGAGAATACGAAAACGCATGTGCCCCATACAAAACACTCTTAACCGTAAATAGGTACACCAGTTTCCAATTTCGAACGGTTTTAGGAATTTAAATAGTGCGTACAGCTGCATGATTATGACTCACATTTACCGATAAAACTGAAATTTAACGATATACCTTATTTTCACATACGAGATTAAAGACCTTTATAGGAAAAGGTAATTACTATAGTAGCAACAGTTATGCAATGCTTTATGTCGAGATTAATGAATCAAAGCCAGCTACCGGGCAATGACCATGGTTATTTAATAGATGCCATACAAAAACATGTAGGCAAGCCAGTTTGGCTCACGCAAATGGTTCCGTACCAAGTGATTTATCTAAGTAATGACTTTTTTTTAAAAATGCTGTTACATTATGCTTAACAAGTACCTTTGGACTGACTTGGTGTCGTGGTCGGTACAGCGTCCGCTTTCAACGCCGGAGACTCGGGTTCGATTCTCGGTAGGGACAAACTTTGTGTGATGACATATATGTATGTAAAACAGGGAGTTCTACTTCTAGGCAGTGTACTCATAACACAGGCAGCGTACCCGCGCTGGATTACCAATGACAGTCGTTGCGCGACAAAGCTGCCTGCGCGGGATCACCAGTCTCCTCCCTCATATACTCGTATTAGTAGTGTGTTATCCGGATAACAAACTAACCTCATCAGAACACAAGGATGCAACCATTAACTGTTCAATATAGAATAACTCGAAATTATTCTGATGCATGTAATACGAGTATGTTGAGTCGCGATTTGCGAACATGTTTCTACTAAGATACAATCACTCGGAGCTCGTTATTAATATTTCAATCGCTACACCTTTCTAATTCGATTTGATTACTTTCTTTTACCGATATCGTATATCTTTACATAATCTGTATCAAAAAAATTGTGTCAACGTACGGATGACAGATTACAAATTAGTATATTTGACATTGCTTGTCCCAGGCTCGCCACCGTGATTGGCGAAACGTCGTCGCAATAATCTCCTGTCTTTGGGGAATAAAGACGAGACCTGTGTGTTTAAAGGGAGTGTGTGGAAAGTACTGACCCCCTGTAACTTTTCCACACACAAAAGCGGATGTCCCACCTAACCTAACCTAATCAACTAAACCTAAACAACGACCTCTGTCCTTGCACTAACACAATCTCGCAAAACTTTAACCTAACCAAGCAACTCCTTCCTACTCATCATGACCCCACGAACTTCCCACCAACCACCACCACCTTATTTACAACTGCCCCAGATAAACTTAACTCACTTCTCCACCACATCACCTATATCGTAAATCAACTAAAACACTACCGGCACATAACATCTAAACACTTCACTAACTAAACAATCAACTTACAAACGGTTCCAGGAGAAGGCGTATACCATAAGCGCCACTCCTGAAACCAAAAACCAATTGACTCACCAAAAAAATAAAATAAAAAAAAACCAGTTCTCTGACGTTACCGCTAGGGGCGCTGGTGTGAAATGTTTGGGGATACGAAAACGTGTTTCGAGCAAATTAGCGTAAGGAACTGGTACTAGACACACTGTCTGTCTACTCCGTTAAGTCTGACGTTTTATTCCTACATAGTTAATTCCATTTGGCAGCCTTATTTTTAGAGTTGTGTGTAAAATCGCTGTGAAGCGTGACAAGTGCTTGATAAGAGTGATAAGAAAAAACAAAAACAGTAGGGTAACAAGATGTCGTGTTTTCTTGTTATTGTTTCTTTTTTTACGAGTAACCTTCGTGTAAATCATTAATAATTACCTACTAAGACCTAATTGCGTGCGATTCGCCCTTGGTTCCCTTGAAAACTGCATTAAAAGTTATAGGATCTATCCAAGCATCCAGACAGCAGGGGCCACTTTGTTAAAAGAAAATGCCTTGGACTGTATTTGTAATGTTTATACTAGAAATGGATAGGTATGAATAGGTAGGTAGGTAGGTAGGGTATGAGTAGGTAATACCAGTAGCTAATAATCTGGAAAGGAAATACTATTTACACTTACTAAAAACTATACTATACACACTAAAATCTACACTATATACAGGCGTCAAAGAACTCCTCCGCCTCGTCGCCGTCTGGCAATGTTCCCAGAAGGCTGGCAGCATTGCCACGTTGTATGGCAATGCTTATTCTTTGAGCTAAAAAGTAACCAGCCTTCTGGTTTTGAGAAGAGTCAATCATGAGTTTCGAGATGGTTTTAAAGAGTCCGCTAGCGCTCGGACCCCAAGGTCCCAGCGTCTCTTACCCAAACGGTTCAAATATGTAGAATAAATAATATATATATAACTAGGTCGCCACCCTGCTTCGCGGCAGCATATTAGAGCGCAGCAAGCAACACATATATTTGTGTAAAATTTTGAGGGCCAAAATTGAAAATTCGGGCTCCGTTAGAATGATGTCAGTTAAATCTAGTTTAATTTGATATATAAATTGTTGAAATCGGTAAAGTATTGACAGAGATCTCGCATATGAAAGGATTGAACTTTTTTGCACCATGAGAGCTTCGCTCGCTACGCTCTAAATATCTGAAATAAATATAAAATACTTTCGTCCCATGTATAGATTCGAAACGGCCAAAAAACCAAGTTGCTGCAAGCTGAACTCATTTTCAAACGTCCGTTAGTTAATAAATACAAAAGAAACCAAACAAATAACGCACAAAGACAGCCTTTTTTTTCTAAACGGTATCCGATAGCATTTTTGTCCTTCGTTTCTCTAGAACAATGCGTTACGCTCACCTAAGTAACTTATGTGAACATTGCAACACTACTGTATTGCTTATATTTGTATATATACCACAGCTATTGTATATATCGTGGGATTCTATAATGTAGGTTACTTCGACGTTTAACTTCGTAAAAGTGCATCTAAATGTAAGCTCTCATTGAACATGACTCTGCCTTGGTTGCGCAGTGGTTTGACTATGCGACTGCTGTCCCTGATGTCCCAGTTTCGATTCCGGGTCGAATCAGATTATTTGTGTGATCCACAAATGTTTGCTTCGGAGTATGAGTGTTTTTTATGTATACTATGTATGTATATCAGTCGTCTAGATCCCATAACACAAGCTTATTATAAGCTTGTGTTATGGGATCTAGACGACTTAAATTGAGCTAGATGACATTGTGTGAGAAAGTACAAAAAAAAAATCGATCAAATTTTCAAATTAAGATAATTATAATATCTTTGACATGTTCTGCATGCCTAAGGAACACGCAAAAGCGTAAAGATTACACGAAAGCTACTAAAAATGCAATGGGTTTTGTTCAGTAAAAAAAACATGTTCTGTGGACTATGTTTTTCAATTCACAGTTTAAGAGAATATTACAACACCATATTTTAAAGAGACACATCACATGTAGAAAAACCCAACAGAGACGTGAAGGTGAAGAAAATAGCTCCTCATCACGGTTACGAAAACGGAAGGCGACCATCGCTTTAGTTAAACAGTAACCTGGACGAAACGTCAGGCAATAATAAATTCTTTTTTTTTTAAATCAAGATTTTAGTATAATAATATTGCATTGTCGTGTGACTTGCATACGCGGGCAAGGTTTTAGTTCAATCGGAAACCGTGAAGTGTGTTAAATTTAATTTGCATGATTTGATTACACACGGACATCGGGACAGGTGAAAGTAAATAAAAGCTTGTAAAAAGGTAATGTATACGTCGTATTTCGTGTTAATTCCCTTGTTAACATAATAAGCAGTAGGTAAACTTTTATTTAGAAAAGACAGAATAAAGACATGACAATGCGACGTCAACTGAAAATGTGAATAAGAATTTTCCAGACCTTGACGTGGACAACATGGAGTTGAAGATATTTTTGTCATAGTACTGAGAGCAATAACAGCCATTTTCCACAACAACTCTCGATTCTGTTAATTTTAAACGCCAATAAAACAGCGTGTAACATAGAAATTAATTGTAACCACGGGCTATTGGCCATGGTAGCCGTAAACACGATAAGTATGTTATCAGCTACCTGCGCTTGAGCGAGGTGGACTAGAAACTCGTACGAGGACGAACGTTTACAAAACGGATCCAAACTGTGTGATGAAGTGTGATAAGAGAGGCTTAACAATATGAATTTTATAAAACAAATAAGTAAGTGCTTATCAGTCCTAACAAGATCTAAAGGACACAATATACCTTTATGTACTTTGACGGCCTCGGTGGCGCAGTGGTATGTGTATGCAACTGCCGTCCCTGAGGTCCCAGGTTCAATTCCAGGTCGAATCAAATTATTTGTGCGGTCAATGTTTGTTTCGGAGTTTGGGTATGTAGGTATGTATTTAGAAATATGTAAGTATGTTTATCAGTCGTCTAGATCACATAGCACAAGCTTATATTAGCTTTATTGGGCTAGATGACGTCGTGTGAGAATGTCCAAAAATTAAAAAAAACAAAACTAAGATCTAAAACAATAATTGCACCTGCCGATAAATTGGTTTACTCTGGCAAAAAATAAAGTCATCCTTACTTAGAATATAATATGCGTTTTATTCTAATAAATACGCTTTGCATCATTATTAGTCATTGCTAAGGCGAAGCGATAGGAAATATATGTTTTTGTTCATTCAATTCAGACAAAATGTGCGGTTAAGGAAATCTAATTCGTATAATTATTGAGCATATTAAGTGTCATTAGGCGTATTCAACCGCGTCGATTGCTTTTGAGTGGAACTCTGTAATAAGTAATCCTGCATCGCGCTATGAAAGCAAACAAGTTGCATTGCAAACTAATATCTAATAGACCTCGACGGGCGGTCACTTAACAACTTCCTAAAACTTTATTATTGACCTAGTCCGCCGACTTTGCCTCCCAATGACTTTCAACACATAGACACGAAGATTACCTTACTGAAAATTTGCTCACATCTTTGTTGCCAATTGATAACAATAACAACTCATCTAGTCAATTGAGCGTATTTTTAAATAAACTGAAGTTATTAATATATTTTATACCATTGCCCTTCGAAAAAGTGAACTTTATTCATCGATAACAGTGAATAAAACGCTCATTTACTCACAAGTGAATAATGACATTTGAATTTGGAACGAGCTTCAATAGACGAATTAAGTATACTACAAAATAAAAGAAAGCTGAACGTAACTACTGGCAGGCTGAGGTTACCTCCCCCCATCCCCATCAGACAATGTAGGTGTTGGAAACCTTTACCTTATTTTCTCGCAGTCAATGGTATAAAGTAGAGTAGAATACTCGTGAAAAAAAAAATTATCTCGTTCTTTGTATCCCTCGCTCCTCTTAGGACTTTAGAATCCTTCTCTACTCTCGGGATCCAACTTCCACTTGTTGTATAATCTACTATTATAAGCAGTGAAGTATACTAACTTTTTCTTGTATAATTTTAAAATATGAATCACAAAAACTATAGTCTTGGGCTGGATTTGAACCAGCAACTGATCCCTTTTCGGGAGGAACGTTCTACCACAGATATAAGAATACTATACTAGTACAGATGAACCATCTCATAGAAGGAATTGGCGACGTTTTAAAGGCGTCTTTAGGGCTAGCTAAATAATTTTCGATAAATTCCTAATAGATGGCAGTGTATTGTGTGCGAAAAGTACGTAATAGATGGCGGTATATTATGTGTGCGAAAAATATATAATAGATGGCAGTATTTTACGTTATAATCCCCCATGAATGAACAGTTTCTATTGTCCCGATTATTTCCTAATATATGGCAGTATTTAAACTTCTTATCAGAGTTCATTGGAGAGGAGATTATTATTAGTTATTATTACCCACATTTGGACTTTTCATTTGTCTTGATAAAATAAAATGGTAATAAGTACCTACTTACATAATAAAAGGTGGAGGAGATTCAATAATTTTATGACAAAGCCATCGTGTCTGAGCTTGTTGATTTTCTTATTTAAACATATAAGTAGGTACTTACCTATAAATATGTTGTAAGTAGGTAGGTATACTACGGTTGTGTATTCCCGTATCAGTATTCGCTTAGCATAATAATATCATCATCATTCATTAAAATCTTATTTAATAACTAGCTGTTGCCCGCAGCTCCGCCTGCGTGTTATAGCTTTCTTGATTACCAGTTACTGATTTATTGTATACTAGCTGTTGCCCGCAGCTCCACCTGCGTGTTAAAGCTTTCTTGATCACCAGTAACTGATTTATTACGTATAGCTGTTGAGCGATATTGTATCTTAAGATAAAATATTATTGAGCGAAGCTCAATCTTAGTTGACTCATGTATTTCGTATCTCCGCATACTCCTCCTAAACGCCTGAACCGATCTCCTTCAAACTTACCACAGTGATAACGTGTGGCGTGATGGTGGTTTAGAACATAAAAATAGAAAATCGGACATAACAAAAAAAGATCTCATAAATCGTTGTCGTTCGAAAATTTAACACTTCGTTCAGTTTTTTGCAGCAGCAGCATGCATTGCATACCTAGTAGTATCTTAGTCGTGTCCAGCGCCCCTAAGTGAACTCCACTGCGGGTGACGTAACCTACGACAAAGTTACAACAGTAATCGGGTCTAGGGATCGAACCGCAAAATTAAGTTTGTTTTTTATTGTATGTACTTTTCCGGGATAAAAAGTACCCATCATGGTGCCCAGGATATTAAAGAATAATTATACCAAGTTTCATCGTAATTGAACCGGTAGTTTTTGCGTGATGCCTGAACAAACAGACAGACTGACAAAAATTGATTTTAATCACATTTTTGGGTTCGGTGTCGGTCTAGTAACACCCCCTGCCAATATTTTTTGGATATTTTCAATGTACAGAATTTTCACTTCTACAGATTTATTATAAGTATAGAAGATAGGTACAGTATGTGGCGAAAACTGTGCATATAAAATATCTCTGCTCACGCCCTTGGAAAAATAAAGCACTTCAAAAAATTTACTCAACAACCCGACCGACTTCAAATTACCGAAATGCGCCACTGGAAATACGTTCTGCTTGTAACCAGAGACGCCCGGCAACGGACGTTAGAGCGGCCGTGGCCTTGGACCGCGGAATTAAAAAAAAACCTCTATATCCTACTAATATTACAAATGCGAAAGTTTGTATGTATGGATGTTGTTACTCTTTCACGTAAAAACTACTGAACAGATTTTGATGAAACTTTACAATAATATAGCTTATACATCAGAATAACACATAGGCTACAATTTATAAAGATATTGTGTGAATTGTTCAAAATATGACGCGGCGCGACGGGAAAGGGTAAAAATCCAAATCACCACGCGGACGAAGTCACGGGCGACCACTAGTAATTAATAAAATGTTAATTGCAAATCGTGTAATTAATATTATATATATTATATTATATATATATTATATTATAATAATAATTAATTTAAGCAAATTAAGTTAAGGTAAGTGATGAGACTAATTAGGAATGAATGACGCAGCAAGGTAAAATTAAGAGTAGGCGATAAATAAAATTAATAATTAATAAAACAGGGCAATGTATTTTTATTTATTACTTTTGTCTGCCTTTTTATCTGTCTATACTAGTCTATTCTTGCAGTTTTTACAGACAGAATAAGGACACTAAGCTCGAATTGCTAAGATTATTATTAGTTGTAGGTATGTATGTAACATCTGTACTGGCTTTGGATATATGGTTTAAATTACACATTTGAATATGTTATTACGTGAGAAGTGTCTGTGAACAACTACTGTTTATTACATAAAACTGTTTACTGTTTATTACGTACCAACAATTAAGTGTGTATACAAAATAGTATTCAATCGGAAATCCACCACATTAAGACACTTTCATTTCCTGGACTGTATTCAGTAATTATTTAGCTGACTACTTGATTAAATCAGAGATGGTTTAATTTAAACAATTATAGCAAAACCGATTAAAGAAAGTCTAAATACTCTAGATGCCAATGCATCAACCGTAAAGACGAACGAACTGAATATGCAGATAATCATAGACAGACAGAATAGACACAAGACGTACCACTTTGCGACAGCAGGTCCACCTCGAAGCAGTCAAGCTTAGCGCGACTAATCAACCAAAACAGCACGCAACACCAAACTGACACCAAACACGCAACCTCGTGATATTCAAACTTTTTTTTGGTAACGGTGACTCTATTGCTCTATGGCCAAAAAAAACGTTCAAAAACACTAAATTATTCATCGCAGTTCCAATCATTCTTGTTTTAAATGTTAGCATCACTAATTTGAAAATCGAATACAACCTTTATTAAAAGGTACACGGGAGGCATGTAGGTTTACATCAGTCTAAAAAAAAAAAGTCTATTGTCTTCTGAGGACAAAATGTTATCTAGACGACTATAAATAAAACCACGTCATGTCTGATAAGCTGTGCATAGATACAACATTAATTATAACTGTTTATAAGGCTACAGATAAGGTCAGGTAAGGGCCATAAAAGACAACTGCACAAAAAAAGAAAATGAAAATCACGTTTGAAAGCAGCACGAGTGCTATGGGGCTCCATAATCATCTCCAGGGCCCAAGACAATTTCCCCTGCACTTTATGAACCTGCCGACAGACAGACAAGGCTCTGGCAATTTGAGAAAGTGTCAAAGTGCATGGAAACGGCAGGAGGATCGTTCCGTATTCCGTTGGACCAAATGCCTACCGAAATTTGGACGTATTGAACATTTCTGTTTAGGGCATATTTTGTATTGAAAGTAATATTAATAGTTGCTAGTGTAAAACGGCGGTCGGTTATATGGTTTGATAGATGTTTACTGAGCAAGTAATGCAATAATGATGTCATTACAAGTGAGTTTTATTCCCCGACGATTTCAATGTGATTGAGTGGTATTGGTTAGGCAGCGACGCGTGTCGTAGCGCCATTCCATCTTAGTTTTATTTTCGTGAAACCTAAACCCAAGTTCGATGACCACTGAGGTCGGATTCCGAGATAAAAAATGAATCCAAGTGGTTGCACTACCAAAGTCATCTGTCGTTAAGATTGCTTATTAATTTGATTTGGTTATACGATACTTCTTTTAAAGAAAAATACTTGTACTACTTAAAATACTTAATTTTGAGTTGGCAATTCTTATGATAATTGATCAATTTAATGATGTTGATTTCCTATCTGATTATATGTGTATCAGATGTGTTGTCAATATTGCGTTATATGACGTAATATCAGCAAGTAAGTAGGTTTCAGAGAGGTCCGTCTCGCATGCTAAATAACTTGCCAAGCAAAAAGTATCACATACTTTCATTACTTCTTGGATCCGCGTAAAATAATCTGAGTCCCAAAAAAGGCCGCGTTCCAGTGCTGTGACGTACAAACTTTAGCACCTACATTCATTCACGCAAGGGCCCCACCAGTACCACACCTAAAACTGTTAACGCAAAACTTATAATTAGGACATTTTACATTGTTCTTGAGGTTTGCTCTTATAAATGTAAGTGGACTGTATTACTGGTACAGGTGTATATGGCTCTTCAATAAATTTACAATTAGTTATGAAGATGCGAGTATCGCAGGCGGTGTTCGATTTGACAGTTCTCGATGTCATTAGACGTATGTAAGTGGGGGCCAAGCCGACCAACAACGTTCCGTTTTCCCCGGCCGCGCGTTGTTAGGCGCTGGTGCGCCAACAGTACATAATATATATATAAAACTTATTCAGTGCTGAGTTAACAAAAAGATTAGTTGCGGAAGTAAATTTATATTTATTTAGATTTAATTATCGTCTTTTTATAATGCAGTTCCGGTTGCAGTATTAAGATCTTTATGCCGATTGAAAAGTAAAATGCCTAGGTCACGATTGACACGTATTAAAGAAACTCCATATGTCATGGTACGCAGTTACCCTTGAAGATATAGTCCAGGAGGCTGTCAAAAACAGATTGTCCATTCAAATAATGTACGTTGCACCTTGAACGCAAATAGGCCAGTCACGATTGTTGCCTTATTAAGATTTATAGACCACTTTGTTGTTGGATTTGTTATTTTATAGTGGTAACACAAATATATATTTAATCCGGGTTCTGATATTGCGCCTACTCAAATTGGCAATGTTTTTTTTAACAAGAGAGCAATTGCAACACTGTTTGTGTAATTTTAATGCAGACTGAGTCACACATGTATCATGCGTGAACTATTAACAGATTTGGACGAATTTTAGCAATTTTATTTTTTATACAGGCACATGGGATATATTTTATAAAATGTATTCCTAAGGAATTGGAGCTTACTCCACAGAATCTCATACTAAGAACTAACGCACGTGAGTTCTTGTTAATGGTTTTGTTTTAACTTTTATGAGTTTATTACACTAAGTTTAATGCAGAATAAAAGTTGCTCACTAAAGCACGAATACTATAAGCGTTTTTATAATCATAACATAGTATAAAACAAAATCGCTTCCGTATGTGAGTAAGCTTAAATTTTTAAATATACATAAGAATTTTATGCGGTTTTCACCAATGGATAGAGTGGTACGTGAGCAAGGTTTTTAGTATAGAACTTGTCAAGAGGGCGAAACCGCAGGCGTCCACTAGTTTATTACAATATATCTTTATTAAAGTCCATATTCTTACTCACAATGCACAGGTACAGGACGAGAAGGAGCCTCCTTCACAATTAGAAGCGGCAACTGCGGCAAGCTTGGAGGATTGGTTTACCAATTACCGACCTCTAAATTCGTGGGAACAGGATTTGTGTTTCAGAGTGCCTTCCTTAGCAACCAAATATATTCATAACATATTTTTTGCAACTAGTCCGTCCAACCCACTTTTCTACCACCGTGACTCCTGTACCGACCCTGTCAAAACATGTTGATATATTTACACCAAATTATATGCCTATATAAATTTATTAAACAGTCGTAAATTAAAAAGATAAAAAAGGTTTCGAAACCAGTTGTCTGTTTCCGTTTACCTGTACCGTGACTTGTGCATTCCAAGAATATTTTCAAAGTCCCTTTTCGGGCGCGCTTCACACGACTTGTACTGCATATTGCAAAAAGGCCATAAAAAATCGAATTCTACATTTTTACCGGAGAGTTCTAATAGGATGGTAATGTTTTTGTAGAGAGATCTTGTCATTTTTAATCGGCCAACTTGGTGTTAATGTTGCTCAGTTAGCTCTTTGTGACTTGATCTAACATCTGTAGGACATCCTAGTCAATGTATTTGGATTTCAGAAGGTTATACTTACTTAGTTTCATACTACAAGATTTAAAAAACCACCTGTGACATTAAACGGATTGTTTAAAAAAAAGCTGTGGCTATTTAGCCATTAATTACGCAATACAGTTCTTATGTAGTATAGGACAGTAGACTGCCTGTTCTAAACCAGAGAATAATCGCTTACATCACCGCTGATCGCTCAAGATACAGTTACCCTCAACAAATTGCCTCATCATTTAGACAACGTGTACCGATACACAACATTGTTCCCTCATAAAAGAATGCGCTCTTTCCCATTCATCATTAAAATGCACCTATTATTCTTGGCCATAACCTAGCCGGATATCCATAAGTAAAAAGAGGTCATGCGTTGTTGTCTGCCTTTATGGTACGGCATTCAACTCTCGGATGCCAAGCTACATTACGATTCTACGAGCATTGAACATTCGCCCCGTTTCTGAACGATAACTTAGCAAGAACAGCTGCGTTTCTCTTCACATTATACACCCGTAATATAAATGTATGCATACAAATTATTGATAGGATTAATAAAATGGAGGTGGCAAGTATAAATGATAGGGGTCTGGTGAGTAGGGCAAGGTAACTAGTTTTTTCTGGTTCAGAAATAATCCGGAGTTCCCGGTTTTATAATCTAGAAACGGTTCAGATAACATAAGGCCGGTATAAATAGACCCTCATCAGAAATTAATTAATTCTGTATTTATAGGTCAGGACAAAATGTGTAACTAAGTAAAGTTCAAGTTTTATTAGGAGACTTTTTTTTAAATCACTTTAAATAAAATGTTTATTAAACTTTAGTTATTTTTTTAAATAATTTTCAGTGACATAGTCGCGATAGAGTTATCATTTTTGGTATTCATTAATTGCGTGATGCTTTGTGATGGCGTGACAGTGCCTGCCGCTTATTTTTTTTTAAAGGACTTGCAATAAAGACATCAAACTATAATGCCTTCACACCTACGCGTCGTACCTGTGTGCTTTGTTCTTTCTGCGTATACCCTCGGTTTGCACAGCTGTTGTGACGTCGCTATAAGAATACACCGATCTTTATTATGTCTGTTAAAATGTAGGTACAATAAATAATTAGTAAACTGACGGTCGTACAAAGGTGACGCAGAATTAGGTAAATATTTTAACGTTACGTCATTTTGTGTGTTGTCTTGTTATCGATTAACTTCAATTTCATAATCGATTTCATATTTTTTAATGTAAGTTATATACTATTGTTTATTCCTGTTATTTGTGTTTAATAATGAATTATGTTTAAGATCATCTATACGTGACCTGCTTATTTTTTTTATCGATTGAAGATGTATTAATACTTATCAACCAATCTCATTCTTTGGTTATATTGTTTTGAATATAGAATTAAAATCATGCTAAAACTTTCGCATAAAAACTGTAGCGAATTAGCAGAATTACAACAAAAAAACAAGAGGTCACTCTGATAAACTCAACCAGGCGCGACGTTTCTCAACAACCTAGAAACGATAGATTTGTCAAAACATTTCAAAAATTTCAACACAAATAAAAAAAGCGTCAAAAATTGTCGACGAAATGGGACCAAATAATTGTCAGAATAGGACCAAACTGGTCAAAATCGGTTCAACCAGTTCAAAGATATGAGGTAAGAAACATAAAAAAGCATACAGTCGAACTGAGAACCTCTTCCTTTTTTAGAAGTCGGTTGAAAAAGAGTGTTCGGGGAGCTTCACGAGTCGTACGCAAATTAGATTTGTGTTCTAGTTACATCGGTAATAGTTTACCAAGGCCTTGTTATGCGGATGCCATTTTGTAAGCTGAGCGCATGAAGCCATCTAAGTGTATGAAGGTTAGTTAAATTACAGTTAGGGTTTTACCCCCTTATTCATAACTAGCTGATCGCCGCAGCTCCACCCTCGTGATTTAGTTTACTCGTTCTCGGTTCCCGTGGGAACACATTACCGGGATAAAAAGTAGCCTATGTTACTCAGGGTGAATGTAGCTTTCCAAGGGTGAAAGAATTTTTGAAATCGGCACAGTAGTTTTTGAGTTTATTCATTACAAACATGAGGGGCTCGTGGTCTAGTGGTAACCGACAATGTTAACACATTGCAAAGGTTAAGCAACATCGACTCAGGCCGGTCTTAGGATGGGTGACCATTTCTTAAGACATTGAGACCCCTCCGTGCCTCGGAGAGCACGTTAAGCCGTCGGTCCCGGTTGTCATACTAACATCTATGGCAGTCGTTAGGGGTAGTTGGAGCCCTAAATCAAAAATCCGACCGGTCTAACTACAGGACTTCGATATCGCCCATGGGTTGTGGAGGTCAGATGGCAGTCGCTTCACGGAAAATATCGAAGTTCAGCCGAATCGCAGTTAGACTGGAAAGCCGACCACAACTGAGTTGGGAAAAGGCTCGGTGAATGATGATTCATTACAAACATACATGATGATGAGTATAGATGAAACGCCATAATTGGCTAAACACTTTATTAGTTAAAAATGCTCTATGGAATCTGTTTAGATCGAGGAGAGCTCAGGAGAATCTTCCGTCTCTGTCGAGTGTACAAGAGAACAGATTGTGTTCTTTTATGACAATCGGTACTCCCCTATTTTAAACCTATGATAATTCATTATGAATTAGACCGATTTTAACAGTATTTGAAACCTCTGAAAACACATTATGAATAAGGGGGTAACCAAGTTTTATTGAAGTCGGTACTTCTTCTTTTTAAGACGCTAATGTCAAGGTAATGCTTGATTAGTTGACAGTCCCGCACAGAAGAACTAGTTATTCCTAACTAGCTCCAGGTGCAGGACAAGAAACGTTCGGTATGTGAGTGTCTGGGAACCCGATTTTTGCGGAGCGGCAGAGGTAACCTAAAAATCCACCAGTCAGGCGCTCAGCAAAAATCGAACTCATTTTTGACGTAATTAACGGCCGGTTCTGAATTGAGAATTTGAAGTTGAGCATCTACTGAGTACGCCAAATGTCAAAATTCTGGAACTAATTTTGACATTTGACGTGCTCAACTGATACTTAACTTCAAATTCTCAATTCAGAAACTGGCCGTAAGTAATCTAGTAGTCAATGATATTTAAGTCTAGTCTAGTAGTAGTAAGTCTCTTTTTTACTAAAACATCATTGCTAGTAGTCGTTTGGTCTACTAACCCAATGTCATATTTATTGTTATCGAAAATGAAAGAAGATAGAGGCAACTGTTATCTATACTACGAGTACTATTATAAAGGGGAAAGATTTGTATTTATGTGTGTACGTTTGTAATGAATAAACTCAAAAACTACTGTGCCGATTTCAAAAATTCTTTCACCATTGGAAAGCTACATTCACCCTGAGTAAAATAGGCTACTTTTTATCCCGGTAATGTGTTCCCACGGGAACCGGGAACGAGTAAACTAAATCACGCGGGCGGAGCTGCGGTGATCAGCTAGTTTGTTATACAATTATTTCTTTTTCAACCGTCTTCAAAAAGGAAGAGATTGAGAACCTCTTTCGGCTGTCTTTTTTATTTTTGTAGGTACCTTAGAAGATTCGAAAGTTTATGCTCCCTGTGAGGGCCCGTTTTAAAAATATCTTCGTTTCTTGTAACTGCTTTTCCCTTTGGGAGAAAAGGTGCGTTTCTATATTTCTATAGTAGACTAGTACCTACGGTGTCTTGCGCGGTGCTTCGCGCCGCACCACGCCATAGGTTTTGGGCTATAACTTTTGACCCCTTAGGGCTAGGTCAAATTTTCGATTTTTTGGCTTGCCTCCAGATCGAGGGCTATCCATAGAGGGGTCAACCATCATTGTACCATAAGCAGTTCTCGAGAGCAAAGGGGGGACAAAAATTACATTCACTATTTCTATATATAGATTTGTTTCGCCGGGCGCCACTGGAAATTCTGGAAATACCTTCTGATGCATACCGCTCTTGCGCGGACTTAAAAAAAAATCTAGGTATGTTAAATTTTTTTTTAATGTACAAATAGGTAAATAAATTAGGCATTTAATGACAAAATTTAACCATAATAATCAATCAAATCAAATGCAATGGCATTCATGTACGGTTGGCAACAAAAGCAATTAGGTACATAAAAAGCTGTGAAAGCATCACAATAGAAGTCACAAATGTAATTTTACGAAGACCGTGCTACAATTTCGTGAATATTATCACAGCGTGACATTGTTATGGAAGGAAGTTAAGTCACTTGTCACATGCCAAGTTATGTAACTTTTTTTTTCAAGTAAACATGTTTGACTTGACTATAATATTTAGAAAGACGGTTGTCAGTGCATGTCGCTACGGATGTAGGATTGATTTTACCTGAGTTATTTACCAACCTAACAAGATTTATACAGTCTAACAGGTTTTTCAACGTTTCGTTTTTATTTTGTTATTTACGGTAGGTAGCATTTTTTTAAACCTACAGGATTCTCGACTCTCGTGGACCGGTCACGTGTTTACAGAACTTTCGAAGTTCAAACCGTCTTATATTTTATATACTTACCTACTAAGTTCATTCTAAGCTCATTATGAGCCCTAAAATTGAATATTTTGGACATGTTGGTATGTAATTTATTTAGAACTCTATGACCCAAGTCATTACCTACCTATCACCTGTAACATGGTGCACCTGCTCCCAAACGAACGAGGTATTGGCAAAATAACCAAATATCTCAGAAACGGCAAATAGCCTCGAAAACCTACGGCATGGGTACCTACAAGATGTATGCCGAAATGTGGGCGTTTAACATGCCTGTACTCTCCTTTAGGGTACATTGACGCAATTTAGTGTATCAATATGGTAAGTGATCGGAACACGCATAAAGAATTGTAAAATTAAGATGTTCATTTAAAAAACTTAATTACTATTTTATTGTTAACCATTGTGATTATATCTAGCAAGCAACCTCCAAAATCTGCTCATAGTCATTATAAAGACATTAACAAAGTCATTAATAAACATTTTATCTAAAGATCAACACACAAACAATGTTGTAAATGTTTCGTAAGACGAAGATCGTGATCGATCAGTGCATGGGTACTCGATTATAACTCGAATTCTCGATAATCATAGACAAGCGCCTATGACATTCCTTCCTATGTTGATGTTGTAGAACAGGGTTGTCAAACTTATGACACAATCCTACTAATATTATAAATGCGAAAGTTTGTAAGTATGGATGTTTGTTACTCTTTCACGTAAAAACTTCTAAACGGATTTTGATAAAACTTTACAATAATATAGCTTATGCATCAGAATAACACATAGGCTACAATTTATAAAGATACGGCGACGGGAACAATAATCACGCGGACGAAGTCGCGGGCGACCACTAGTATAATATACTTGACATGACACAAAAATAAAAGTAAGCTTAAAGCTGGACACTGACGATGAAACCATTTAGTTTTCGCAGCCATCATTTGTCATAAATGATGGGTGCACCCCAGATGCATCCAAACATGGTATGTACCATTGACGGTGCTACCTACCGTTTAGAACACACGGCCTTAGATAATACACATTGTGCATAGCTTCACCATAGACCAAAAAGGATAGTTCTCCGAAAATTCTACCGTAATTCGTACTACTTCCATGTAGTACATGTTTTTCATATTAACCGTCGACGAATAGACGCATGGATCTCAACTACAAAGTTATCTGTGGATCTCAATATATAACTCATGAACTTACTCCTTTTACGTTTGTGATATATCTTAACTAAATAGTCTGTGAATATCAATCTATTTTTGAATCCAAAATGTTTCAACAACCATCAAAAATGGGAGATTGGTCCGTCAATTTTAACAAATGATGGTTGAAAAACCCAAATGGTTTCATCGTGAATGTGGACCTTAAGAATAGGTTCATTGTTAAGAGAAAACCTCTTATAAGACTATAAGTTCTACGGTTACGGTTTATCAGAAGAACTGATACAATGTGACATTTACGCAATTTATGAAATTACTAAGAGTATAAAACATATCAAATCTAAAAAGCAACGTTAGGATGTCAAAAGGAATTATGCACTTCTAAAAAGAGGGAGCTACCTGCATAACAAAATTTAAAACAAAAATTAAATTATCTACGAAGGGATGTATTTATGCTAGAAGTGAACCAACACACTGTTTGTCAATTAATATTTTGTACCTAGTATTTTGAGCTAGTATTTGTAAGAGATAGTAAGTATTCCGCATACAAGTGAACAACAATTTTTCTTTGTCCATAAAATCCATCGTAAATTGTATATAGCATGCCGCATGCCCAACCTTGCTTTTGTTATTATCGCTACACATATATTGCACAATACGTGTAGCAATGGAATTCTTGTTTTTATAATGCTTACTCTAAAGAATTTGTTGGAGTATGCCGTTTCATCTTTAGTGTGTGGTTTATCTTGTATCGTGTGAAGAGAGAAATACCTTAGATACTGATCGAGATAAGACTGTTGTATTGATTTATCGTTCACACACGTACTTGTGCAATGAAAACTTGTTATTTGACATAAATATGAGATATCCTTGTTACATTATCACTACATGTTATAAAATTTACCCGTTCTGTATGTATGCGTAGATCTTTAAAACTACGCAACGGATTTTGATGCAATTTTCACTAATGGATAGAGTGGTTCTCGAACATAGTTCTCGAAGAAAGTTTTTAGTATACAATTTTTCACGCGGGCGAAGCCGCGGGCGTCCGCTAGTACTACTGAAAGTAGGTCTCGAAAAAAAAAATTGAATGTCCTTATCCTCGAAGGCCACTTTATTACGCTCACATTACACCAGTAATTGTAATAGGGGAGAACACGAACCTATTGCTGTTTCTGGGCGCTTGGGATATTTTGCCAGAGCCTCATACATCACATGAGTCAAGAGGTGTACACGTACTGGTAAAGATGACTTGGAGAGTACCTAAGTTTTTGGTGGGCTTTTCTTTTTACGTCCGCGCAAGCGTGGCCGCTGTTACGTCAATAACCTGTTAAATGAGTCAAGTTTATTACAAATAAACTTACCAAAATTAACTATCATTAAATGATATAAGTAGATAACGATGAAATCATAAAGGGCTATCATTTTGTTTATTGTTAAATAAGTTACACGTTATCATGTTGCTTGCTACTGATAAAGTAGTATTTAAGTACATGGACATTATACCTTGTACTCGTAAGAGCTTTTCCTGTCAAGCATTTTTCCGCCAGCGCGCGGATCTCGCCCGCAATGCGTGTTGATGTCAATGTCAAAATTCATACATTAATGAAATGCGTTTAATGTGCGCGGGCCGCCCGCAGGCAGATTGCTATGGTAACGCGCTAATCGCGAACTGATTTGACGTTGAGATCCACACGCATTGCGGACGAGATCCGCACGCGCCGGTGAGTAAACGCATGACATGAAAAGTGCCCTAAGTAAGATGTACACCGGTAGCATTTCAATTAGTTTTAGAATACCTAAGCCCACTAAATTTCATTCTCCTTGCTCCATTTTTCCTCTTTCGGCTGACCTTCCCTTCCACGGGTGGTAACTCTTCTGATATAACATCCATCTACCTATACACTATGCTGATCACGGTGATGGTCACATAATTAAGTAGAAAAGGGACGTCGGACCTCAAGATAGCATTTTGAATAATAATTGATCAAGTTATCAAATCGTTTGAAACATCGAAATTTATTTCAACATTGACTTGGTTTTAACCAAGTCAATATTAATCGTCTAACGTTCGGTATTAGCCAGGTTTTGCAACACAAACTGCGTTGCCCAATCACGTATTGTGTGAAAAAAATGGAGTGATATGGTCACATTATCTAGATACTAAAACTAAAGAAATGAGTTCTTATTCATCTGCTTCATATTTGGTGGCTCAACTTTAACGACCGGGATTTCCCTGAACATCCATCTGGCAGGTTTGACCACACCGCCTGCCGCCCGCGATATCCCACTGAGTAGCTAACGACCCAACTGTAGTAGCAGTCGGCATGATCACAACCGAAATGGCCTCAAATTATGATTACCACGGGAATCATGAGAGTCCGCGTGTAGGACCTCGATAGTTTACGTTTATCCATATATATAATTCTGCTGATCGACGGACTCTACTAAATATAGAAGTTCCCAGTTAGCAGCTATAGGGTTGCCCTTATTAAGTGGAACCAGGAAAGTTACTGCGAAGTGTGGGCACCTAAAATGCCTTTCTTACACGTACAGTCGCGGATCCAGACCTTAAAGAAGGTTGTGGGCATGGCCAGTCGAAAAATCGGCCAAGTGTGAGTCGGAATATGAACTCGTTTGTGATCGATATAATGCATTACTCAAAGAAATTGTTTACAAAATAAATGACGCTTTGACCAAGCTTTTGTTTAGTGTACAGTTCAAAATGTAAAAATACTTTTTTAAACTAGATAATTTCCAAATCCAGAATTTATCTCAATACCGTGAAAATGTGACGTCATTTTCTCAATGAAGGTGGGAGGCATGCCCATACTGGCCACCACGGTGGATCCGCGCATGTACCCGTAAGTAAGTATTGTACAATACCTTTCAAAGTTATCTAGTTATCACGGTATACTATTCTGACAACTGAGTAATGTACTTCGGTACCAAATGTATTTTGTACTAAGTTTAATTAGTAGTGCCGTGGTCCTATTAGTTTTTATAGTAACCAATTTCTAGGTCATCATAGGAGAGTTCATAATTATTCCGATACGGGCGTAATTAAAATTAAATTATGTTTTTTTTAACCTATTCCAATTTACAATACTTCCTTTTGAATCGAGCAACATACAATATGCTATTATATTTTTTGTAGTACATTTTTTCTGTAGATAAGTATTTTTATTTTATTTAGATTGTTACTGATATTAATATCACGGCGAACTTTGTATCGCCTCAAATATAAAAAAGAATATTTTAATATTTCATGCAAATATATGTATTATTAATTATAATTGAAAAACGCGACGGACGGACAGACAAATTGTCGTATAAATATATAGATATTAATTATTTTAGTATGATAAGTTATCTATAAATAGCGTTTAAATTTATTATTTTAATGATATGTGGCCATAGTATAACATGCTTCTGCCGTCTTCTAAAAAAAGCGAGTCGAAAGGGTTCCGTACTAAAACGGCAAAAAATCACCTTTTTTGTATGGGAGCCCCCATAAATATTTATTACATTCTGTTTATACATCATCTGTGAAAATTTCAATTTTCTAACTATCATGGACGGACAGCGAAGCCTTAGTAATAGAGTTCCCGTTTTACCCTTTGGGTACGGAACCCTAAAAGGTTTGATTTACTGTTGTAAATACATAATTAGTTGTTTTCCTGATAGGGTAGGCAGAGGATCGATGCATGTACAGTGTAATGTTTGACTATTTAAATTCGATGTCCTTTATTCATAGTCAAGTATATTTAGCTAGCTATCTACTGCATAACTCCTACCGATTTTTGACAGTTTCGAAAATCAATTTAATTTTTTTCCGAATCCTGCTTTAAGAGAATACGGACACGTGACACGTAATAACCGGAAAGTTGCCAGGATAACCAGTTTTGTCTATTAAAACACGTATTATCAGTCGCGAGATAAAAAGTCGAGAAAAACCATACCACGCAATGGTGCCTTTGTCGAATTCTGGGAAGGCAAAACCACAGATAACGCTCTCATTGTTATAAGGTATTACGTGATGAAGCCTGTTTGAGCAAGACAATTGAACGCAGCCTCCCAACTCTAAGTATAAAAAATATAAGTAGTTAATTTATATTTATGAGTTGAACACAAGGAGATAATAACAGTTTACTTACCTATTAATTGTCTTGGTTTTTTTAAAGCACTTCATGATGTCGTGATCTGGCATGTGCAATGCCAGAACCTCCAGAACATAGTCCTACAGAACACGTGCGAATAAACGACCCACATTTTCTGTAAAATGTCCTGTTAGGTAAGTGAGACCAACCAATGTTGTTCGGCTCTGACCACCCCTTTGGAGAAAATGCAAAACTTATTCACGTCACTCGCTAGGTAACGCCAAATAATGAAACTTAACCATTTTGTTGTAGAATAGACACATGAGAAAGACTCCGAGGACAAAGCTTTATATTTTCAAAACACTGATTCATTGTGTAGAAATTGACCTTCAGGTTATTAACCTATTAGAAATCAAAAGATTACGCGTTGCGGTACAACTCCACAAAGGTTTATTGCATTTTAAGTACCTATTTAATAAGTTTAAACTTCACCATCTTTGTTCGTCATTCAAATGTGTGTTTTATATTTAAATAATTTCAAAATTGGAATACCTTTAAAACTAACAGCTTTCGGATTTCCCATCTTACACAGTATTTGAACTGTCATTTACTTTGAATACATAATTAGCATCTGTATTTATACTACATTTCGTCAGCCTTTGGAATGCGTTTAATAAAATAACCATCAAAATGTGTTAAAATTACATATTTAGTAACACATACCAGCCTAAAATTCAGGCATTCCTGAAGAAAATCTGCATAATAAAACACATGAGTCATGGTTTTAAAAACTGATACATCAAGTAATCCCGTTCGAAATTCAAAGCTATTGAACAAGATAGACGTTGCCATATTAATAAACTCATTACTGTAGTGATGTCAGCAAGTCGTCACCGTACCGAAAATAATTGTTCGTAACGAGTCGAAACGAATTTAAATAACGATTTCTGGTGGAATCTTTGTAATTGATTGACCAAATCGCTTCACGATAACTTCGCGTTTATCTATTCGTGGTAACGCGCAATTTTTTGTTAAGAAAGTATGTATATACGAAACAATGGTTACGTAGCTAATTGCTTTTGTGCGGTCTGTTTGGCTTTAGGCCTGTATTTTTTTTATGATGACTGCCCTTCATATAAAATATTTCCTATTGAAGATATTTGTGATTGAGTAAGCCGTTGAATAAATTTTGTGGATAGACCATTGCCCATTACTTTATTTAGGCAATGAAATATGACAGTGTCCTGTCCACATTAAGTCATTATCAGTCTGTTTGTCTGTATTCATTTTGCTATATCCGTGAATGCCATTCAGTCGTTTGTGAGTGAAAGAGGAACGAACATCCACACACCCATTCATACAAAACTTTCGCGGAGATAACATGTCCGGTCTCATGTTTAGGGGTCAATGAAATTGTGAATTTGTCATGACTGATAGAGTTGCTCGTCGTTTGATCTAGAATGCCGTCCCCAAAACCTACATAGTGTTGTCTTACACTATCTCTTTCAATACAAAGTGTTCTCAAGCTTGTGAAATTTGGATCTGTGTGAAAATTTATTTCTAATATGTCATCATCAGAGACAATTTGGAAGTAAATACATATACTGTCAATGTTTCAACATTTTGGCAGAGAAAGTTGCATCTCTAGCTGAATCGCGATATTTAAATTTACATGGTGTCGCTATTAAGTTAGGCTGCACCTGCAGACTCCTCGCGGTGAAATGTCTGGGCGCGTCACGCCTTGGAGAAAGTGTACTACAAAATATAACCTGCAACTGGTCTCCAATTGGGTTGTGACCTCAAAATATCTACCGCGCACTTCTTTTAAGATTGCCGCAGTTATTTTATTTGTTTAATTAAAACATTAAAATAACCACATGTAATTTGTGTTACAAGCAATAATTTCTAATAGTAAATTGTACGTTTTAATTGCGATTCTTTGTTTTATTACTGGTACTGTTTCTTTATTAGTTGTTTTTATTTTAACGTTATTCTCGTTTTATTGTAAGTTCCGTAAAATTTCTACCTTAGTTTAAAAAGAAACAAAAGAACTGATTTCCTTAATATTTTATGATTTCTATTTTGTTACGAATTAAGTGTTTTACGATCAAAACTCTAACAATAAAGCTTGTTCACATCAAACATAACATATTGTATTCCTCCAATTCCCAAGATTTCAATGAGAATTACCAATGAAGGACAACCTTGATATCCTTGGCATAGATGTTCGTCGAGAGCTCAATAATAAAAACTACATCGAAAGATGTATAGGGCTAGCTTCGCGGAAACTAGGAATACTGAATAAGGTAAAGAGATTCTTTACACCGGACCAGAGGTGTCTGCTGTACAAGACGCAGATTAGACCCTGCGTCGAATACTGCTCTCACCTCTGGGACGGCTCCGCGAAGTATCTGCTGGACGCTCTCGACGCTATGCAGCGACGGGCTATCCGTATTATAGATTGTCCGGAGGTAACGGGAAGCCTTGAGCCGCTAGTTCAGCGCCGAACAATAGCTTCCTTGGCCGCATTCTACCGTATTTACCACGGCGAGTGTTCTGAAGAGCTCTTCAATCTGATCCCACCCTCTTCCTTCCGATCCCGAACGACTCGTGCCGGGCAGAGATGCCACCCCCACACAGTGGATAGCATGTTCGCGAGAACCGAACGTTTTAAACGTTCGTTTCTCTGTCGAACGATAGTGGCCTGGAACGCCCTGCCTGTGCACGTGTTTCCTCCCACATATAATCCTGAGTTCTTTAAGCGGAGCGTGAAGAGGCACATCAGTAGGTCGTCAAGTTGAGGGCCACTCTCAATAGTAATGGGTGCTGTGAGAGTGGCCCACAATCGCTAGACGTCGTCACGACTTACCACCAGGCGGGCGGCGTCAATTTGGCGAACAAAATATAAAAAAAAAAAAAAAGAAAAGAGAAACGATTCGTTCCCTCTAACTCGTACGAATTCAAACCTGACCACTTTTTATATTGCAAACGGACGAATCGTTCCTAAACCGGTCGGTTCAAAACTTGGGAGACACAGAAAACCATTTTCGAACGAATATTTCTCTGTGTCGTATTCGTACATACGCGATATTTGTATGTAAATGTGCCTAACTATCAAAGTAATGGATAGTGCTCGTTAAAGTTTTTTAAGTGTTTTCTTGACCACAAATTTGACGGTTGGATTCTTTTTTTTTAAACAATTATTTTTACTCGAAATATAAATACCAAAACGTGAATAAAAGGCAACTTGGGAGATTATCAAATGATTGTGTTAATAATAACTATAAAATAATAATAATAATGTGTAACCTGTTGGTATGAGATGAGTGTTCCTTCTGGAAAGGAAATGCTGCTGGTTCAAGTTCACCCCAAGACTATCGTTTGTGCAATTCATTTTCTCCGTTTCAACTTGCAGACTGGGGAGAATTTCTTTCGTCTGTACCTACCTCTACATCTCTACATCTACGGGTTCTGTCAGATCATGTGAGACACGATTTTCATGAAACTTTACACACACTCCTTGCTTACAATTAATAACATGTGAATGATATTTTTTGGATTGGATGAAAAATGAAAGAGTAATAAAGAAAATTGAAAAATAAATTTTCTAAACAAAGCCCCCGAAGTCTACGGTTCACAGAACCACTAGTATAATATTAATTGAAAAAAGTTAGCGAGAATAACTTGCCACTAGAAATACCTTCTGGTGCAAAGACCTTATAATACAACGGACATAGGATCTAGAACAAATCGCAAGAAAATAATGTCCCGAGTCGACCTATACATTATACATAGGCATACATAGATATAAACAAATTTCATATTAAAAATTAAACCTTGATTCAACGGAATAGTGTTCACTTTTGTTTGCACTAATTTATCGCATTACGTAGCTTCTATCTGTCCGCCTGACTAATTCACCTTATGCAGCTTATACTTGAACTACGTGAACATAGAAACAATGGAGTAGGTTTATTTTGTTAAAGTCTTTTAAGGATTCCATGATATGTACCTACGTAGGCGTAATAATTAATGTAAGACTACAATAAATTCCATAATCTTATAAATTGTAATTACTTGTTTATGTTAGACGAAATAAGCTGAAAAACTAATTAACGACTGACAAAGATTTTTTTTTTCGAGTCAGTTTCATAATAAGTAACTGTAGTGTATGAATAACAAAAAGGGAATTAATGAATTTAACTAATTATAATATTATAAATGCCAAACTTCTTGTGGGTGTCAAAGTTCTTCCGCTTTCATTACTATTTTCATAACGCTATGTCGCTACGTCTACTACAAGATAGCCGTGTTTCAAGTGACTGAATTAGTTGCTAAAACTGCGCATCATTAATTTATTTTTATCTTATGGTTAATTTTTGGGATACGAAATTATTGGCTACTAGCTGATCACCGTGACTCCGCCCGCGAGATATAGTTATCTCGGCCCCGATTCCCGTGGGAATACAAAGAATCAAAGAATCAAGAATCAAAGAATCAATTTCATTTATTCAGTTTAGGCACATAAAGAGCACATATGAATGTCAAAATTTTACAATTTTGTCAAGTAATATTATAAAAATACTAAATTAAGTAAGTACATAAATAACCATTAGAAAATGATTCTTTCGCTGGTTCGGTAAGTTGGTTCTCCTGAGAAGAGACCAGCAAGAAACTCAGGTAGATTATCCATTTTCTTTTTTAATATTGTTTTGTTTACATTGTTACAATTAGTTTCTATTGTATTATACGAGTGGCCAACAACAGAAGATTAGGGTGACCATGCATTTTTATCATTAAGATATTCGTCTACATTATAGTAGCCTTTCATCATCAAACATTTTTTAACTACTATTTTAAACTTATTAAGAGGCATGTCAACCAAATCCTGAGGAATTTTATTATAAATTTTTATACATTTGCCAACAAACGAATTACCAACTTTATGAAGTCTAATTTTTGTCATTGCCAATTTATTTTTATTTCTTGTATTAAAATTATGGTTATCGGAATTTTTTTTGAATAGATCTATGTTCTTCCGTACATATAAGATGTTGTCGTAAACATATTGAGAAGCAACTGTTAAAATATTAATTTCTTTAAATAATTCTTTCAGCGAGTCACGGGGTCCGAGTCTATAGATTGCTCGTATAGCTCGTTTCTGTAATATGAATATTGTCTCAATATCGGCAGCTGAGCCCCACAGCAGCAGACCATATGACATAACGCTATGAAAGTAGCTAAAATAAACTAATCGTGCCGTTTTTTCGTCAGTCAGAGACCTTATCTTTCTAACCGCATAGGCAGCTGAGCTAAGTCTTCCTGCCAAGGCTGTGATATGAAGACCCCATTGTAGTTTACTATCTAGAGTTATCCCAAGAAAAACTGTGGTATTGACTATTTGAACTAATTCATTATTCATAGTAATATGAGTATCCACCTGTCTAACATTGGGCATAGTAAATTTTACACATTTTGTTTTCTTACATTACCGAGAATCCAAATAAAAAGAAAATAACAGTACATACACGAAATAAAATTACATGTGTAATTATATTTATGACAAAACAATGATACCCTGTGAAAATTAAAAACATTTTTGGGCTCATCTCCTCCATTCAATCAAGGGATTCTTGTACAAGTTTCATAAAGATCGGACCTCTTTTTGTTATGTCCATAAAATGAGCCGAACAAACAAGATTGTTATTTTTTGGATCAAAATATTCTTCTCGCCGTGCTAGGGCAATAATATTTTTCCATTGTGCACAGTGTACTGGATCCCGAGGAAAACTGAAATAGATGTTGGTTCATATAACGAAAAAAAAATCATAAAGAGCCAAGGCGTCTCCACTATAATCTTTGTTCCAAATAGTTTTATCGCTATCGGTAATCCGAATAAATCTGAATGGTCATTTTGTTAGTACATTATTCAGTGAAAATGAAATGGTCTCTTTCTTTTTACTGAGCTTGGGATGAGTTCGAAAGAGACAGATAGGTACTTCGGTATTGGACTGGATTGCAATATTTACTTTTGTCTTTTAGTTTATTATCGACGAAATACTGTATTTTAAGTGAAATAATAAATTGCAAATAATAAAACAAAAGCTTATTTACTGAAAATATGATACACCGTCTTCAATTTGCTTTTTTTTCGTAGTTTTTACACGTTTTTACAATACAGTACGGCATTGTGCAACGTGTTGTCGTTCAGTTGTCAAAATCAAGACTGGCGCGCGATTGTTTCTCTTTTAGCGTTTTGTTTCTCTTTTAGTTCGGACACTTTTGAGCGATGATCCGAAATCCATTGTATTTAAAATCATTGTTCTGGTGTGTACCAGAGACGCCCACGGCAATGGACGTAGGAGTTTATAAAAAAAAGCTAGAATAACGGAATTTATAAAAAAAAGCTAGAATAACTTGGGAGAATTTTAAATTGTATCATTATGATAATGTAACCAATAGATACTCAGTTGTTTAATTTGAGTTAGGAGTGTGTTGGGCCATAAATTTTACAGAAGCGTTTTACAAACACAAGACTTTTTTCTATTCTCTAGGAGTTTCTTATGTAAATACACTTTATCTGCAGTTATTATTATACATATTCGTAGGGATAAAGTTATATTATAGTAAGAGAGTAGCATTTAATCAATGGAAACACAGAAAACCCCATAACAATCTCACGCGCGTTATTTGACGAAAAACCTCGAGAAAATCCTCGAGTAAATTTTTCACGATACAGGTAAAAATGGTATTAACTTACGCAGACCACAGACTAATGAGTAATGTTGCAATACAAATAAACCCAAAGATTATTCATACTTTTTCACCAGACAAAGCGAGTTTTACATCAGCCGAGCGTGTCGAAATTATGTGCTTAAGCAATGGAGGTAAAATCTGTCAGGATGTCAGTAGTGTAAGTTGTCTGAGATTTTCCTACCTATCTTTGTATGGAATCTGACAAGATAAAGGCATCAATTGTGGAGATTCCGTGTAAAACTTTTCTCTAGTTCTCAACTCCCGATTGAAACATAATCACTCACTGAGTCTTTTCCCAAATCCGTTGGAGTCAGCTATCCAGTCTAACTGGGAAGCGGCTAAACTTCGATATTCTCAATGAAGTGTCTGCCATCCGACCCATTTATTTTGGCGATATTGATGTTCTGTAGTTAACAAGTCGGATTTTTTACTATCAAATAACTTAAGTATCATGGACCTTAGCGGCATTTAATTTAGGATTTCATTACAACATCGATCCGGTACTACCTGATAGGCAAAAGTACATTGACTTTTACGTTCACGTTATAAGTGTTGGTTCTACGGGTATCTTTCTGGAGCTTCATCCGACCGTCAGCAGGTGAACCGTCTGCAGCGGAGGAAGACTTGGGCCCTAGTGCTGTTGATAGGATAAAGATACCGGGCAAGCGAAGTAGTTGGTAGCTATTGCAGCCAATAGTGGTATTAGAAGAAACTAAATCGAACAGTTTGAGATTCATAGTCTCAGTGCGTTAAGTTATCAAGGGAATTTGGGAAGCATGTAGAAAAACATCCTCCCGAATTTCGTACCTACACGAGATAAAACTTTTTTACTGAATTCACATATAAACATAGTTTTTATCCCGGTAATGTGTTCCCTCCCGTGGGAATTGGGAACAAAAAACTAAAGCTGAATTTAAAAAAAATATATGAGATTTGGATTATGTACCAATTATTTGAAACCAAACAGTCCTTCGATTAACTTAAAAAGGGATTGTGATCCATCTCGTTTCTTAATGAACATTATTGTACATATTATATCTATTAAGTCGTAAACCAGTATTCGAACTTTCTGCGAAAGTCGAAATTCCAGACATACTATAACACGTTCTGTGTTAATACATACCTTGAATGATTCGGCAAAGCCCTGCGGTTATTTCTAACTCTAGAAACACAGTCTTAACAACACTCGACACTATATTTAAGTTTTCTTTATCAATTTCAATAAAATGAAACCAAGGTTCACATTATAAAAAAAATTAGGTACCTTGATAAGAATCAAAATGTAACCGAACGAAAAAATATAAGTTCAACAGTCTCCAAGGAATGCATGCATTTATAAGTTGCTGGATCACTTATAAATACCGGAATTTTATATAAAATGAACGCTAATTACAAAAGCACTGCACAGTTTATTTGAATTATTATTATGTTATTGGTATCACTTCGTCGCACATAGTTTTGAAAGTAATTTTTTCGTCTGACTGTCACTTCGCGGAGCGCCACCGTACGTCCGACCGCTACTGCGGTTTTATTCAATATGGCGGACAAAGTAAATGAACGAAGGAAGGAACGGAGTCCGATTGAGTTGTTGTGTGTGTTGAACTGTTGATTGTTGACAAACGAACGATGACCGAAAAAATCGAAGGCAACACTGCATTTCCAGGCTGAGCAAGCGCAGCACTCACTTCATATTTATTTCTTCTATTGTTTTGTTTTGAATTCCCTTTGATACGACAATAATACAGAACTAACAATTAGAATAATAAATAAATACTTTTCAATAAAATAGCTACCATGTTTATTTATAGTTATTAGAACTACCGATTGTGAAATACTTACATTATTTCATTGTTCCTATGATAGGAACTATGAAATAATGATAGGAATCCTATCAAATGTAGGTAGGTATTTTGTTTGTGAATAGATATAAAGATAGGGTGTCAAGGGGCTTCTATGCTTCTATAAGAGCCGCAAATGTTTGAGGCTCTGGAAACTGTTTAGAAAGTTCCTCAAAACAGTAATGGGCTCTCCGCCTATTAGGTTGGACCTTTGTTGTAGAAAACCTCTGACCTCTTTTTGGTGATAGCTCTCACTTGGTTGATAATCCTCATATCATAATATGTACTTAAGCATACTTTTATTTTTATAATAATATGTATGAAGCCAGGACTGGATCAAAATTTCTCAAAAGAATTATTTTATCGCAGATTTGCAACATTTTTCATTGTTACAAAGTGTCCGTGTATAAACCTTATAAGTACCCACCTACATAGATATAAGGGTAGTATCTCGCAGCATTAGGCACCTACTTTTATGTTATGTAATACCCTTCCTTGATAAATTGTTCATCTAACCCTCCAACATTTTTAATGCAATGAAGAAACTATTTTACCAATTACTCCTTTTACAAACTGGCCACTGGTTATTAGAATAAAAAAAAACAAAAAGTCAATACAGCTGTGAAACGTCAAACATTTACAAACAAATATTTGGTGAGGTCAAATTGTACCATATTATGTACAATTTTTACAAATTATTATGAGTGATTCTTTCAAGCCTTAAAGAAAACTATAAAAATGGCGTTAGACTTAGTCAGCATAGCACAACCTCATTATATACCAGGGTAAGTTGGCCAGAATAATTACGTAATTGTTGTGAGCTCTCCTGATGGTTACCGTTGCCCTGTAAAACATTGCTTTACGCTACTTTACAGCGACGAGGCTGCCCTTTGTAGGTATCTTTGATTATATATACGATATCTAAATATTCAAGGGTAGGTACATCCAGTCCATTTTTTTATATCTGAATTAATGTAGGTACAATAAAGATTATCCTATTCTATTCTTCCTACAAATTAGTCTATATAAAGTGTTCCACCTAGATACATACAGAGGTACCTACATTATACACATAATCATGTCTAGGTATATCTCCGCTAATAAATCCGCAAAAAAAATACTGGCCAAAATACGGGTGAGTATTGTTTATGTGTGTACCTAAGTATACTCTGCCTAAAAAGTCGTGACGCCGAACTGGAAAATGTAAGCGTTGGCGGCTAGTTAGTTATTTTTTTGGTCCCATACGTAATAAGTGGTGCAAGGCATTAAATTTCTACAGCAGAAAATCAATAACCAATACTAAATAAAAATCAATACTCAAAGAGCCAGTGTATTATTCAGAACCAGTAGCTCGTATCATGGTGGTTAAAAAGATTTCTGGGTGTAAATAGGTGTTCCTATTAAAATAACTTATACGAGTAACACCTACCTACGTACACAAGATTACATTTACAAAAAAGGGCTTACACTCCATGACGAGCCGTATTTGCGTCTCATGAAATATTGCGATGAAATTATTCGACAAGTTACGCGGCAATTGCAAAATTGGCGCCAATGATGCAACCGTGGATGTAACTGAGATCGAAAAGTTACCGTCATTTCGTGACTTACAACAATAATATTTGATGATATGTTACGTTAGCCTGAACGTCATTACAAACAGAATTATATTGATAAGTTCATCCATGTTTATATCTATGCGTAAATGACAATGTACGAATTCATACCCACTTACATAGGTATTAAAGAAATTTTGAAGAGTCTTTCCATTTCCAAATTTACTAAATGCATATTATGAAAGTATGTACGGTTTCTTCTTACATTTTTCTCTGTCGGTCTGTTTGTTACGGCTAATCTCTGAAACAGCTGGACCGATTTCACTGGCAGATAGGCTGATAAGAAGTAACTGGGGCTACTTTTCAAACGTTACGGCCAGACGTTATTTTTACAATCAGAGTCACAACACCATCACGAAATGTTATCAAGCAAAACTTCACGCCTCGTGTCTATGGTTAAGAACTATATTATTACTCCCAGGTACACGGGTCATTGTCCAGAGTATAAATATCGTATTGGCGACACATATGGATCGACAACACATAAAATACTCTTGGACCCTTCGGTGCAGCATTCAGAACGGTTGGTATTATCGGACAGGACAGCTGATGACTTCCAGGTTCGTTGGCTTGTGTAAAATAACTAAATTAGCGTCTCATCGTCGTCTAAATTAGCAACGTTTCGTCTAAATTAGCGTCCGCGTGATAACGGTTTTGCAACTTTTTTTATTGTTTTATAGCCGACCGACGTTACTCGCTAGCAATGAAGCTTAGGTGAAAGATTCAATGCAAACAAGCAAAGATGAATAATTATATCTCTCCTCTTTATGTCGATCTGAAAGACTACCATGGTTAATACTTATGGATGAATTTGTTTAAAAAAAAAATAGCTTACTAAGCAAGACCACAGCTGAAGGCCTCCAAATTGCGATTCCTATCTTACGTCTAGGCGACGGCGATGTGAGATCCATCTACCGTGAATCTATGATTTTGGTCTCTCAGTTATTTTTGGTCGAAGCATTACCCTTGAAATGGAACTGACGTTTTGGTTCAAATCCAGCTTTAAGAACCGCACTGACGATACGTCCATCAATCTTAACGAGAGAATCTTTCAAAAATGACAGGCATCTTTCATTTGAATGGATGTCATCACATCTTATTGTACGAGTATCTTAATGTCCATTCAAATGGACATCATTGGACGGTATCCAAATTGCTAGTCCTTTAGACTTTCCTTTCAGCAATTTCTCTCTATTTCTGTCCGGGTTGGAGATGGGGCGTAATGACCTGAATAAGCAAACTAGCTTGAAGTGACAATGGCAATGGAATTCAGTCTATATTCTGTGTGTATTGTATGACAGATATTCCGGCCGCCACAAACAGACATCGATGTGGTGAATGCAAGGTTTAGAAATGGAGACCCAGTGTATAAACATCCAATGATCCCTGGATATGAGGGTACGTATTAAATTACATCTCGTAATTTAATATAATAAAATATAAATTATATAATATAAGTATAATAGTCCGAGACGCCCAGGACTTTAATTGGCTGCTACTTTTTGACATAACCCATTACGTGTGCCCGGTGACGGCAATAGGCTTGCCCCCTTTTAAGTGGAACCAAAAATAATTGCAAATTGTGGGTTTTTTTTATTTTTTATATTGGGTTCGCCAAATTGACGCCGCCCGCCTGGTGGTAAGCCGTGACGACGTCTAGCGATTGTGGGCCACTCTCACAGCGCACAATACTATAGAGAGTGGCCCTCAATTTGACGACCTACTGATGTGCCTCTTCACGCTCCGCTTAAAGACCCCAGGGTTATATGTGGGAGGAAACACGTGCACAGGCAGGGCTTTCCAGGCCACTATCGTTTGGCAGAGATACGAACGTTTAAAACGTTCGGTTCTCGGCGAACATGCTATCCACTGTGTGGGAGTGGCATCTCTGCCCGGCACGCATTGTTCGTGATCGGAAGGAAGAGGGTTGGATCAGATTGAAGAGCTCTTCAGAACACTCGCCGTGGTAAATACGGTAGAATGCGGCCAAGGAAGCTATTGTTCGGCGCTGAGCTAGCGCCTCAATGCTTCCCGGCTTCCCGTTACCTCTGGACAATCTAAAATACGGATAGCCCGTCGCTGCATAGCGTCGAGAGCGTCCAGCAAATACTTCGCAGAGCCGTCCCAGAGGTGAGAGCAGTATTCGACGCAGGGTCTAATCTGCGTCTTGTAC